>JAQZBX010028680.1:0-27714 GCA_029593785.1 Cabassous unicinctus
TGAACAAAGACCACAGCCTCCAGGACCAGGCACTGGCTGAGCACCACACACTTCCAGGATCAGGCACTGGCCGAGCACCACACACCTCCAGGACCAGGCGCTGGACAAAGACCAGAACCTCCAGGACCAGGTGCTGGACAACACCACACACCTCCAGGCTCTAGGCACTGGCTGGCCACAGGGGCCGCTCATTTGCTCCTCACACACAGGTGTTATCATCACTACCTGATGCTGATATTGGGCCGCATTCCCCACAATAGCTGTCGGCCAGCTAAGGGTCTTTGAGCACGAATGCTGGAGTGGCATATGTTGATTTCCCTGATTCTCAAAACTGACCACAGACTTACTGATGCCCACTGGAGAGCAGGGCTTTGACCAGGCCATGGGAGTCTAAAAGCCAGTAAAGCATGGCTCTCACCCTCAGGACCAGGGACTGTTTGGCCCACTGGGACATGTGCAAAGTTTGCCAACAGTTTTAGTTGTCACTACGGGGGTTGGGGGGGTTGGGCAGAGGCCACGGATTCTGCTGAATGTCCTGCAATGCACAGGACAGCCCCACGGCAGGGTCCTCTGCCCAAATATCAACAGACCCGAGGTTGGGAACGCTGGTCTAAAAGGCGGAAGCCACACGGAAATCTCTAAGTGCAAGAGTGTGTGATGGGCTACGGATTTAACAGGTGCGGTGGGGACGCAGTGGAATAGTGATGGGGTGGGGGCCGAGGCAGTGTCACCCCAAGAGGCAGCTGTCCAAGCCACGGCCAGGGCCGTGCAACCTGCGGCCCCTTAGATCAAGGCCCCGTGGACAGGCTTCCTTCAGTTCAGAAAGTCCAGATGAAAAGACAGATTAGACATCAGTTTTGCCTTCAAGGAGTTCAGGGTCTATTGTACAAATGCAGTCACACCTCTAACTCCATGAAGCCTCTTGTCAAGGTTTTCTTTCGGCACACAGGTGAGCAAGCATCACCAGTTAGGGGCGTGCCCAGGGTTGGTTCTGGAGTGAGTTCTCGGTCCTCTAGATTGCTTTGACTCCGTGCAAGGACCTGCCCGCTTGAGAGCTCAGTTTCTAGCCTGAACGGTACAGGGAAGCTCTGAAAGGGGAGGGCTCACTCTGCTTCTTTTGGAAAGCTTTGTTTTCCAAATGAGATGGAGAGACTATAAATTGTTTTTGGCATTGGCTAGAGCTTCCTGCAGCCTTACCCAGGGCAGAGCTTCCCTCCTCTCCCACGGGCGTAAAAGCAGCCCAGGCAAGCCTCTGCTGAAGATTCATTTACAATTAGCGGAGAGAAGAAGGATGTTTTTATGGAAATGTTGGCTTGAACGATCAGAATTTAAATGTGCTCTGCTAGGCTCAAACCCAGTAATGAGATGTCAGAATAAAATAAAAGGGTCGGGATTTCAAAACTCAAGAGAAAACGCACTAAGCAGATCATAAAACTGGCTGATGTGGCGAGCAGACTTCTCAGAAGCCCTGGCACTCTAACCCTCTTCTTATGGCGAAGGATAGGGTTACAGGAACACAGTGTGCTTGGTAATTGATCAAACCATTAAACCATTAAAACAACAACATAGAAGTTTAGGGCTCAACTCTTTTCAGAGTAAAGCCCGACTTGCAAAAGTGCTGATGTGCGTCTTTGCAAGTTCTATAAAGTTGTGGTGAGAAAAGGGAAATTTATATTGGAAACCCTCCACGCGTCAGCTGAATTTCCACAGCCCTTTTGCTGAGACTGTCTGGCTAGCTCTGTGGGTCAGGAAAGAGCCCCCCACTTGTGTCCAAGTGCAGGGGGAGCGCGCCAGCCGCCTGCTCGGAAATATCCCCTGAGCAGGACGCTGGGCCAGGAGAGGCAGAGTCGCTTGTGAGAGACGAGGGACGGGAGGGGTGAGCGGCACGGGGCCGCTGACTGGGCATCCCTGCAGCTCTGTGGGCGGAGGCCGTGCCTGCCCCAGCCCGTGGCTTATTGCACTCGTGGAAGAAGGACGAGCCACGGCCTGGCAGCTGCGGATGTTCATGAAGCAGTGCGCCCAGGGCCTGGCTGCCAGCGGAGCACAAATCGCCCTGGGTTTTCCTATCCACACATGGGGCATGGCCCGGCTGTGGATTCCTGGTGCCACGGTGCAGCCACCAGATTGCAATTCTGTGAATCATAACAGAAATGGAAGCCGTGGCCTGCGGTTTGGGAAAATGCAGTTGTTACGTCCTTGCCTCAGGGTCCCTCTGGTTTTACTGGATTTTTCCCTTCACTAGCTATCCTCCTCTTTGTTTTTTGGCCCCGTGTTCTGGGGAGGCAGGAGGAAGGGAGGGGAGTGAGCCAGGCCACGTCGCCGGTGGGGTCCCAAAGCCATGGGGCAGGTTTTGCCTCGAGGCAGAGCTGCCTGTGGGCTGCCGGCCTCCCAGGCTCGGCCAGCACCAACGGTCCGCTGAGGACTAAATTATCACAGATTGTCCCAGAAAGGGGAGGAACAACCAGAGATGGGCCAGGGAGCCGCGTGCCTGAAAGCAGGGCAGGGATGTGGCTCGTAGAAAGAGTAAACGTGTGGTCAAGGCCACGGCCCTGCACCTCCTGTCCTTCCTGGCCACGCATCTCCCAGGCCTGGGCGAGGGGATGGCAGGCTGCCTCCCCGGAGCCTTAAGCCTCCCTTGAAGGACGGTGGGCGAGAGCTCAGGGCAGGGTGGGACGTGCCCTGCAACCAGATGCAAAGACGCGCTCTGCGTCTGCGTAGCAGTGTGACCCTCCCGGGGCCACCATTTGTCAGGCCGTGGCACAGCGAGGGAGGTTTGTGAGGATCCTTGACGCTCTACAATACTTCAGGCTTGGAAGAAGGATGAATGCAGCTGTGTCGCTATGACTCACCCCCTGGACACCGCCTGAACCTTCGGCCCCTCTGCCCAAAGCCCAGGGCCCCTCCCAGGCCTGTTCTGGTTTTCGCAGCCTTGGGCTGAACTCGCCTCTGTTGCGCTGAGCTCGGGGCCTGCCGTGCGCTGGGCTCAGCATGTTTCCCGAGGCTTCTGTGACTCGTCTGCGCAAGCATCAGACACGAGCCTCCTGGGCTGCGCAGCGGGTGGGAGTGAAGGGGGCGCGTCAGGGCCAAGCGGCCGGAGAGGGGAGTCCCATAGAGAAAGGACGGAAGCAGGTTCCACCTTGCACACAGCTCTGGGCTGCTTTCTGCCCTGAGACAGGACGTGGCGGAGAGGCAGGGACGAGTGACAACATTAGCAGGGCCATGGACACGTATTTGTGGTGGACAGAGCACCCCAGGTCTTTATGGCCTGTGGCAAAATGAGGTCATAGTCACATTAATAATCCAGGGAAAGTAGCCTTTTGCAGCAGCTGGGCTCATAGGAGCTCAGTGCCCTTGGAGGGTATCACTAGGAGTGGGCAGAGGGGCAGCTCACTGGCCTTTGGGGACCAGGTCAACAGTCCTTAGTCCCAGAGACTCAGGCAGGCGGTCTTCACGAGAACAGGCTCTGCAGGCTCAGCAGCAGCCACCAGGGGTGATCGTCCACCCTGGGCCCACATGTGGTCCCAGCGCCATCCGCGTTCCACTCCTCCTTTCTAGACACAAGCCTTCTCCTACCAGCTCCACTACCACAGCCTCTCACCCTGCACAGCCAGTGGGGAGTGGGGCTGCCGTGGCCATCATAAATGACCAGTGTCCAGTGGGGAGAGGGGCCGCCGTGGCCATCGTAAATGACCAGTGTCCTGTGGGGAGAGGGGCCACCGTGGCCATCGTAAATGACCAGTGTCCAGTGGGGAGAGGGGCCGCCGTGGCCATTGCAAATGACCCCTCACTGCCTCTCCCTCCTCACGGCCCGGCTTTCTTTCCTTCAATCTCAATGCCTTCTCTTATTGATCTCTCTCTGTTCTTATCCTTCTAGAATCTACAACGTGTTCCTCAGCCCCCTGAGGTGATGAAGGGAAAGAGAGAAAACATATCTTTTTCTCCCAGGCTGCCATTCCTCACCTGGCTACCTCTTGCCTGGGGCGGCTGGTTCCAGAAGGAGATTCCGATTCCCAGGCTAGGAGGCTCAGAGCTCTCCAGCTGACGGGCTGACTTTCCCCTCGGCCAGGCAGTGCCACTCCAAGGTCCCCCTTAACCAGGCTCAGGCTAAGTGAATTCCTTCTCAGAAATGTCATCTCCACTCATGTTTTGCCTGGAAACATAGTTATTAGTTATTAATAGCCTCAAGAATATGTGATTCCCTAGTTACCTTTAATTCAAGAGGAATTTTAGGAATATCAGCTCGGCATCCACCGAGGTATATGACCAAAATGAAAGCATGTATCTCTAAGGGAGATTTTCTCTTGAGAGCTAAGCAAAGTACACTAACCAATGATTACAAAACAGCAGCTCCATTTCAATGGCCTTATTTCCTCTTGTGGAATCACGGATACTTTCCATAATGGACCAGTAGTTCCCAAACACTGGGCAATGGATCTTTGATGTGTGGAGGGCAAGGGGTCCATAAATCCAGATAAATACTGCATTTAATACATTCCAAATGTATGTAGCTGTAGCTGGGATGAGTAAAAGAGAAATTAATCGAAAGCACTGCTTCCTGAGATTGCTCCACTTCTGACTCAAGGGGCACTAGGAATATGGAGGGGGCTGGAGGTAAGGCAGTCTTTCCCAAAATGTGTTTTATGGGGTCGAGTCAGAAATCACAGCAGTGAAGCATTTACTTCAGGTCTTTAAATCAAGTTGCCCACTGTTTTGGGGTGTTTATCACCAATTTTAGAAATTTTTGTGGTCATTTCTGTAGAATTATTCACTGTTATCCCCAAATTGGGTCCTCCTAGTTGTCAGAGTGTATTTGAAAGCATTCAGAACCTCAGGATGTCTCTGATTCACCCCAAGGATGAGGTTTTAGAGAGATTTCCACTGGCTCTCCTTTGACTTGATGCTGAGCTATGCTTTCTCCTGCCAACCACCTCAAGCCACTTCTGGAATAGTCAAATAAATGAGTACTGTGTTGGCAGCAATGAGGATTTCAGTTAGTGGAAAAGACTCTGTGCGGTCTCAGAACATACTTCTGCCTAGTGATATCCATTTGACTTTGCTCAATGAAGCAAGCTAAACTAGTTAAGCTGAAGGGCAGGACAACTTGGCCAAAGCTCAGTGTGAGCAGAGGCTGGGAGGCTGGCGGCTGCCATTCCTTTGTTCTCGGAAAGGGTGGCAGATTCAGATTGAACCACTTCTCCAAACAAGGAGCTGGATGGAAGAGACAAGGGGTGAGTGCAGAGCCAGGAAAGGTGTGTCTGGAATCCTTCTAGAAGGTTCCAGTGCATCCAGCAGCAGTGCTGAGGGATGGGGGACTCACACAAGGTTATCGCCAGGAGATCTTCCTGGCAATATGAAAATACAAGGATTTTTCTAGGAGTTTCAGAGAGCTAATGCAATGGAAAATCCACCCAAATGGATTTCTCTCTATTCCTTGTGATCCTGTTAATGTTCCAGCCACACAGACTTTCTTTTTAGATTTATAGGGAGAGCTTCCGCTGGGAACTCTGCTCCATGCCTACCAGGACTGGACTGCATTGACGCCCAGCCCTAGAGAGGTGGTGAGCTTTGTGGAGGGTGAAGGGAGGCTGCCTTGGCTGTCATTAACAACAGGACGACGGGAGGTGTTTTCTTGCTGGAATAATGTGCTTCGCCCCGCACTCGAGCTCCTCCCCGAGGCCCCAGCCCTGTTTGATCTCTCTTCTGTCTGGATTTGCAATGAGTGTTCCAGATCCAAGGTATGAAAATCAAGCTCGGTGGAAGGCTGAGTTGGAGGACGGCTGGGTCCTGGGGCCTCGTTAAAGCAAACAAATGTTCTGAGCAGTTAAAACACCCTTGGAGACACTCTGTTTACATGTCTAATTCCTAACAACAAAAGAAACTGGAGTGAGTTAAACTGGAGGTCTGGACCTCATCACCAGAGCAAGCAGGGATGGTATCTGACAGGCGAACCTTCTCTCTTTCCTGTCCCACCACTTCTCCAACACAGACCCTCCTTACTTCCAACTGCCTGGACTCCTGG
Organism: Cabassous unicinctus; assembly: GCA_029593785.1. Classification (NCBI taxonomy): domain Eukaryota; kingdom Metazoa; phylum Chordata; class Mammalia; order Cingulata; family Chlamyphoridae; genus Cabassous; species Cabassous unicinctus. The sequence continues at coordinate 6,020 of JAQZBX010028680.1, forward strand.
GGATGCCCGATCTTCCAAAGGCCAGTCCTCTCACTCCCACTGAAGTGTCCTTCCAGCCTCTCCGGTGAGCTTTGCCAGGAGACCCTAACTTGACACGTCCCTGGCCCATCTCAGAAAGGAATCATGCTGCCTTCTGCAGCAGCCAAGCTGAGTTCTGAATCCACTCTTCTTCAACAGGGAAGGAGAGGCTCCGCAGCAAATCCAGCTCTTACTATTCCTGTGAGGGTCAGATTCAACTTTCTATTCTTCCTACTTGGAGACAATCTTTACAGATAAAGAATATGACCAAGAGAGCAACGTGTACCTCTGCTGTTTGAATTATAGGACAGACTTTGTTCTGCAATAATGGTTACAAGGTGGAAAGGATACATCTGGAAGTGACCCAAATGCTGGCCAAACACCTTTTAGATTTTATTTATTAGTTTGTTTGTTTGCTGTGCTTGTACAAAAGTGATTGCTTTTCTCATGATTTTAGATTCTGTCTAGATTCCACATGAAAGAAAATCACAGAAGGTGCAAAGACTCAGAAGAGATGGAAATATCTAATAGCTCATTTGATTTATAAACACTTTGGACTTGCTTTAAAAAGCACCCAGGAAAGACACAGGGTCTGGGCCCCCAAACTCCCCAGTGCCCTCTTCTAGTCCTGGGGGCCCTGCAGCCCTGTGCTGGTGGCAGGTGGGGGTGGGGGGAAGGGGGCTGCCAGGCACTCTGGGAGCTTCAGCCAGGTCCTGCTCATTTGTTACTTGAAGCCAACAGAGACTTAACTGCCTCAACTAGAATAAACAGAGGAGGGAAAATAGGCAGGGGTTTTGCTCAGGAAGGCCCTTTGCTTCCTTTCAAGGCCCCAGACAGGTCCTAATGAAGAAACAGGATACACCTGCAGGGGAGGAACCCAGGAGAGGGCCCCCCTTGAAGAGTTCCTGCCCAAGCTGATCTGCCTCCTTCTTAGCGAGGTACAGAAGATTCCCCTAGCGCAGGAGCTCCTTGGCACAGAGAGAGTGATTCAAACTGAGATTATCTCTGCCATGTAAAACGCATGGTCAGTTGTGCATTGGCAGGGTAGTACCATCTATATACATACACGTATGTAAAATCCCTCGGGAGCAGTCATTCAAAAGGCAGCCGACTTTACAACCTGACCATGGCTTTTTTAAAAAACAACGTTTGGTAGTTTTAGTGCAAAGGTTTTTGCACATTTTTTGTTAATGTATAGACCCTCCATAGCATATTAATCCTAGTTAATTAAAATTCTCTGTTTAATGGTTCCCAAAGCATGACATATCTGAGCCTGGTTCCCATGCTTGCTTCATCTCTTCCCAGTGTGTTTTTGCTTCCCTTTGAGCCTGCCTTGTAATTTTTTGTTGAAAAGTCAGATGTGGTATTTCATGTAATAGGAACTGAACTAAACAGGCTTTTAGTGTGAGTTTTACTTGACCCTGATTGGGAGTTGGACTGCGTTTAGTGTTTGTTGTAGCTGTAGTTCCCAGAACCTTCAAATTCCTCTAGTGCCCTTGTTTTTGTCTTCTTCTCTTTTGTTTTTAGGAGTTACTGGGGATTGAACTTGCAACCTCTTACATGAAAAGCAGTAACTCAGCCACTGAGCTACACCTGCTCCCCTGCCCATGGGTTTTCATGTCCAGATCAGAGAGGCTGCTCCCGGACGCTGGTGGTCCTGGGCTTAGACTTGACCCTTAAGCTCCTGCTCCCTCTAGAGACCCACAGTTTGCATTTCTTCTGCTGCTTTCTTCTGGATGAGAGCTCCAGGACCCTGTCCACCAGGCTTAGAACTAATGCTGCCACCATCATGGTGTCCTAGAGCCGTGCTGCTCAGTGTGGGTTCCAGGACCCCCAGGAGGCTGCTAGAAATGCAGGGCCTCAGGTTTCAGCCCAGACTTGCTGAACTGGCATTTCTGGGAGGGTCTTTAACCAGCTCTCCAGGTGATTCCTATGCAGGCTCACGAAGTACAGAGCAATGTCCAAGGACCAGGCCCTGGAGCTGAAGAATCAAGGAAAGTGAGAAGAAGGATGGATGTTGCCCTGGGATGGGAAGAGTCTAAGAAAAGACCATGGTTCTAGAATCAGACACCCGTAAATATCTCACATCATTTTTTCTATCAGACAGAATTTCAGACCAGGAGGTAAAAAATCATTTCAAGGAGAGCAATCAGGAGCCTTGTAAAGGAGTGCAGTGTGACCTCATGGACGAGGGCTCAGGGCTGGAATCCCAGAGCCTCAGGACTGAGGCTTAAACATGCAGATGTGGCCAGGTGAGCTCCCTTCCCACCCCAGGAGCTAATGCTTCCCCCAGGACAATCTTGTATTTCTGGGAGGGACTATTTTTTCCACATCTATCTCCAATTAACACTTCAGGTAGGAAGACTCTGTCCAATGAGAATTTGGGGTAAGAAGCTTGTTTGTTTACCAGCCCTAACGCAAACCTGAGACAAGTGAGCACACTGAAGACAGAGTGCAATGGTGTGTTGGGTTCTCCACAGACGGTGACAGGGTTCTCCACAGAAACAGCAATAAGTGACTATTAAGAGAGTTATTAGAAGACCCGGCTTAGGCACATCTGAGGCCCGTAGGGCAGGCTGCCAGGTGGTAACTCAGGAAGGGTGAAGGGACATGATTTTCCCAGGAGAAGCCACAGGCTGCAAACTCTGATGAGGGTAATGGGTTTCCCAGGAGCAGCCTGGCTAAGCAGAGGCAAAGGCTTCTTTCTCCTTCCGAAATCCTCAATTCTGGCTTTTAGGCCTCAACTGGTTGGTGAGGAGACATCCCTCCTTTGCCCGAGTCAATCCAAGGACAGATGATGTACATGCACCTTCACGATGGCCATCCGCTAGGGCTTGCTTGGCCAAACGGACACCACGACGAGCCAAGCTGATGCCAGAAATTGCCCAGCACACCTTCAATAACATCTGCTGAAAAGGAATTTTTGTTGAATAATAATTTTATTAAAAGTCACTGACTTGACCCTTTCAAACAGGACAACCTGCAGGACAATGAGCCCCCTGCCTGGTGCTACCGAAGCCTGCCTCTCTGTCTGCGCCTTCCCACCGCCTACTGGCTGCCAGCTTCCAAGAACGCTTCCAGAGATGCCCTTGGGGACGGTCACCCCTGCTCACGGGCCCTGACGGGTCTGAGGCACAGGTTTACGCCTCAGAAACCTGCGTGGTCAGGGCCTGCGAGTAACATGAATAACTCGCCCCGCCAGGGAGGCCCTGCTGACCTGGGGGGACGGTGGTGTGAGGCCATGCGGCGTGAGGACAGAAGAGGAACTGGAAGGAAAACAGGCTCTGTGCTGGCAATGCTCTGCAGACAGCTCTGATTGCTTTGGTCACTGCGAACATTTATGTATGTTCTATTCTAGAATGTAAGTGCAGGCCCAGGACTGCCCTGTCTCGGCCAAGCCTGAGGGCCTTGCCGGTGTTGGGATGGTCAGTGAGGAGGGTGACAGCGCGAGTGCCTGCAGCGCCGGCGACCGGCAGAAGGCAGCAATGGCCACACCTAGGCACACTTAGAAATGCAAATTCCCAGGCTCTGTCCTAGGTCTGCTGAACCAGAAAGTCTAGGTGTGGGACCTAGCATTCTGGGCCTTTCTAGACAGCTCCAGATAATTCTGGCACGTGCCAAAGTTTGAGAACCATATAATATATTGTTGCTGAGTAAAAATACTTTCAAGTCCATAAAATAAAGCTCTATACTATTTCTTAGAAAAACTTTTTAAATTTGACATTTTTTTGCTTTGTCTACCTAGAGAACATTCGACTGCTTCGGGACAGAATTCCCACCTGCTGCAGGGTGCTCAGATGTCCTCAAGGAGGTCTCCTGCTCCCCACCAGGTCCCACACTTTGGGGATAATGTTCCCATCTGTGCAACATTTGTTTAAAGTCATCCCCTAAATGAACTGCAAAATTGATATAGTTAATAAAATAGCTCCTTGGCCCTATTCTTGTGTTTAAGTAATTCAACACGATTTCTTTCCAACATTTAATTTTTTTTTTTTTAAGATTTGTTTTTATTTATTTATCCCGCCCTTACAGCTTGTGCTCTCTGTGTGCATTTACTTTGCATTTTTCTGTGTCTGCTTGTCTCCCTTTGTTGCGTCATCTTGCTGCACCGGCTCACCGCGCCGCGTGTCCTGGCTTACCTTCACCAGGAGGCCCCGGGAACTGAACCCGGGGCCTCCCATATGGTAAATGGGAGCCCAACCAATTGAGCCACAGCCGCTTCCCCCAACATTTAATTTTTAACTGAAGTTGAACAGTCTTTGGGAACTTGGTAGGGGTAACTGACATTACTCCTCCACAGTCCTAACCAAAAAATGAAATTCCCCAGGTAAACTTTTGCTTGGGCAATTTGGACCCCTGACCATATTAGACCACTAGGAGTATTTTCACATTCATTCATTTATTCACTCACTCACTTACTCATTCGTATGTTCAGTAAATACTTATTGAGGATCTATTATGTGCTAGGCACCGTTTTGGGTAGTTGGGAAACATCAGTATGCAAAGCTCCCTGTTTTCACGGAGTTTACTTACATTCTAGAAGGAAGAGAAGATAATAAACAATAGACAGAATAAAGAAATGGCTTGGCATGCTATAAGTAGAGAGGGTAAGAGGAATTAGATATATGGGGAGGACATGCCTAAGGTCTTGTAGCTGCTCAGTGGTAGAGCTGGGGACTCGTCACATCTCGGTGTCTTCACTGGTGAGATGGGAATGATTTGAGCACTTTCCACGTAGGGCCACGTATGAAGGCTAAATGTGCCCTTACACATCAAGCCCTGAGAGCAGTGCCTGGCAAGGAGGAGGCGCCCAATGAGGGGCAGCCATCGCTACTGCCACTGCCAGTGGATGTCGTCGTGGCACTCGTGTGTGCATTTGGCATTGGTGGTGGCCACTGGGTTGCATTTCTGATTCTTTTCCTTGAGAAACTGGAATGCTACTCCAGAGGAAGAGGAGTGCAAAAAAGGGTATTTGTGCAGCCAAAAGAGAAGAAAAGCTTAACCCAGAGACAAAGTATTTCAAAGCTGGGGAATATAAAAATATTGGGAATGTGTACAAAAACAAAGAAATACTGTTCACCCAGGATGCCTGAGTAAGGCTAGATGTTATGACAAAGAATCTCAAAGACAAATGACAGTGTAAAAGAGGCCTATCTCTCTGTTCCTGGCAGCTGGCGGCACCCTTCATACAATGATTTACAGCTCAGGTTTCTTCCATCTCGTGGTGGTATCATCCCCCAGGGCCTCGGAATCCAATGCAGAGAAGTGAGTTGCTCTCAGTTGTCTTGGAAGGGACACACATCACATCCGCTCATAACCTACTGCCAAGAGCTAGTGGTGGTGCCTGACGTAAGGGGAGGCTGGGAAGTGTAGCTCCTGGCTGGGCGGCCCCTTCCGGTGACAGCTCCACTCATTTGGGGGCACTGTGACCTCTCCCCGTGAGTAGGCACATGTGCTCCTGTCCACAGGCATTGACCCAGAGTCTATGGCGGCCACTGTGTCCAGAACGCGGGCAGGGCTCTCGGGACGAGGCCCGGTGGACCATCACTTTTTTCACTTCCTGTCTGGGTCAGACCTTTGCCCATGGGTCCATTGAGCTAGTTTTTCCTCACTGTTCTCAGGGACTGTTTCAGCATTTAGGAAACCAGTGCTTTACTTAATAACGTGTTGGGATATTATTGTCCAGTTTGTCCTTTTGACTTTAAGGTATCTTTTCCATGCAATATATGCTTTCAGTGTAGCTGGGTTTATTAACATTTTATGTCTTCTGTGATTGATTTCATACCTGCAGCTTTCGAACCTCGAGATTACAAGAAAATTCTCTCAAGAGTTCTTATACAGTTTTATGATTTCATTCTTTAAACATTTAAATTTTTGATTTGTGCGGCATTTATTTTGGAATTTAAGGAGCGGGGAGATGGGATTGGTCATTAGAAGATTTCCATTTGCTCATTGACCCAAGAAACATGGAGGGCCTCCTGCGAGGCACGGGCAGACAGCTTCCCGGGGAATCTGGAGGATGTGGACTGAGAACGAATTAGAATCAGAGTGCTTCCCTCAAAGGAGGGCTGCCCCAAATATCTACCTGGCAGAAGACAGGTGAGTCTCAATTTCCAGATCTGGTGGAAGGAAGTTTCAGGACCTATAAAAAGAGACGAAAGCCCAGGCTTTCAGCCCAGCTCCTGCGAGGTGAGGCTTCTTCCCCACCCCTGTCCCCACAACCCCCATCTCCCTCTCACTTTCCCTCCTGGCCGGGGGCCCTCTGCTCTCCCACCTGCACCCTCTCCCTTGGCCTTACCGCCCCTCGCAGCCAGAGCCATGCAGGGGACAAGGCGTAGAGGCACCGAGCCGGTTGATAGCTCCAGAATGGGACGTGAGAAGGTCACGTGGCAAAAACCGACCTTCAAAGAGACTGAAGCCTGAGAAGAGAGGGCCCTTTCCACAAAGACACAGAGAGCACTAGCCTTCCAATTCCTAGTCTCACCGAGGGTCTCCAGCTCTGTAGAGTGGGTTTGCTGTGAGCGCTGGTCAAGTGGTCTCTGCAAGGCCCCTGGGTTCAGGTGTGAACTTGGAGTCTACAGACAGGCAGGTGGAAAAGGAAGATGGATGTGAAGTGGGGGGAGCCAGGACGAGCGGAGCCCTCAGGCCTGAGCTGTGGCCCCAGCCAGCTCGCCGGGCAGAGGCAGCACCGCGAGGCTGGTTCCCTGCAGCAGCGGCATGTGCCCTCCATCTGCGAAGCATGGTAAGGCGGGGCGTGGTAAAACCGGGGTGCCTGTAATTCAGACCACAAGGGAGAAGGGGTGTTTCACTTCCTGCTCTGCACTGCTGGAAGGGTGACCTTGAATTTGTCACCAAGTCCCCTCAGGCCTCAGCGTCACCATCTGAGTTCGTTGCAGTGACCTCAAACATCCTTTCTGCATGAAAACTGTGCGATTCCATGACTCTGTCCATAGAACTGCAGAGCTCTGGGCAGTCTGAAAATAAACTGCTAAGTAAGATCAAAACGAGACAAACCACCAAAATTAGAAAAGTCTCAGTTGGCTAGAGACAGGGTTGGCCTTTAGCTGAATCAGGAGAGAGGCTGGATTGTTTCCTTGCTCTCCACCCTTTCTGTCACAGCACCCCCACCCTAGGCTGCTCCCCCTCACTCCCAGGACCCCCACAGGGCACCCAAGGGGGACCCAGACTCCTGGAGTCCACCCACTTCCCACCCAGCCTTCTCTGACTCCTGGAGTCCCAGGGCCTCGAGACAGCCCGTGGGCAGCCGTTGGCACCCAGCAGCGCCCCTCTCACGTCAAGCGCCCCTTGTGCCTGGGCAGGGACAACACAAGGCAGGCCCCGTGGCAGGCACTTGCTCCATCTCACCATCGTGACGTCCAGTCGGCGCTGACTGGCTGAGCTGAGTGGCCTGGAGAAGTTGCTCCACTCCTCTGCACTCCTGGTGGTAAAGCAGGATAATCCACGTTATCTTCTGTCTTAGAAGGTTTCTGAGATGTCCCAGGGAGGCAGCAGACACAACACAGCTCACGGGCCTGCAAGTCCTCCCTTGGGCAGCTGACCCTGCTGCACGGCGAGAGAAGGTGAGGGAAGCCGGGTGCCAGCCCAGGAAATGGAGCCCTGGAATGAAGTGACATCCTCCTCTTCCCTGAGTCACAGAGGTGACTACCTCTATGTGCTGTCAGCTTTATGTATCACAGCCTCCCATTTGGTAGACCCGGAGAGTGTGAGGAATTTGTTCAGGTTTGCATACTGGATGTGGAGAAGCCATTCTTCCGACCCAGTTCTGCCTCTCTGCAAAGCCTCCTGCTGCCCCCTGCTCAAATCTGGATATGCCTGTGGGAGAGAGCGGCACGTCTTCCAAAGTCCTCGTGCCCCAGGACCTTTGCATCCGCCATCCCCTCTGCCTAGAGGTCTCTTTTCCCAGGTGTGTGCATGGCTTGCTCCCTTCTCATTGATGCCTTTCCAACCCACACCTTTTACGTCACTTTCTGCACAGCATTTGCCAGGACAGATTCCGTAATATGTGCCTCCTGCAATCTGAACTTAGGATCTGCGTGGATTTGAATAGCGAGGGGTATTTGTATTTGCTGATTTATCTTTGTATTTATTACCTGTCCTCCGCCAGCTCCATGACGGCAGGGTTCTGTTTTGTTTTGTTTCCTTCTTTTTAGTTCCCTTGGTATTGGCAGCCCCTGGAAGGGTGTCTGGCACAAGCAGGGTTGATAAACATTTGAGGAGTGAAGGCCTGTGTGGTTTCCATGCAGAAGGTGCCAGAGTGGGGGTGGTTGATGGAAGCAAGAGCAAGATCTAGAACAAAGGCTAGACAATGAGGTTAGGGTGATGCTTTAGTCTGCTGGGCTGCCAAAAGCAGTAAACCAGAAACGGGCTGGCTTTTACAATGGGCACTTATTAGCTTACAAGTGTACTGTTCTGAGGCCGTGAAACTGCCCAAACCAAGGTTCCATCAGGCAATGCTTTTCTCCTCGAAGACCAGCTGCCGGCGATCCTGGACGCCTCTCTCCCACGAGAAGGCACGCGCAGCCTCTGCTGGGCTCTCCCTCCTCTTCTGCATTTTGTAGCCTCCAGCTTCTGGCTTCCTCTAGCTTTCTCTCTCAGCTTCTGTGGGTCTCTCTCTCTGTCTCTCTCTCTTTCTCTCTTTCTCTCCCCCTTCTATTTTCATCCTGTTTATAAAAGACTGCAGTAAGAGGATTAAGACCCACCCTGGGCCACGCTCTACTCAAGTAACCTAATCAAAAGTTTCCACTTACAATAGGTTCACAACCACAGGAATGGATTCGCTGTAAGGACGTGATTTTCTGGGTCCATAAAAGCCTCAAACTACCACAGGAGAGAAAGTACCAGCTGGTAAGGGAGCCAACCCTGAGCAGCTTCTCAGAGGTAGTGGGTGCCGGGGACGGTGGCCTTAACAGCCCTCTTCCAGAGAACACACCTGCTCTCCCAGGGGCAGGGAGGGAGCTAGAGGCACCAGATAAACTTACAGCAGTGGCAGCCAAGTCAGTGCTATGTTCACCCCCGCAGAGTGGAGCCCATTCCATCCACCCACAACTTTCCTCGTAAGTTGGTATTGAGCCCTGGGCACATGGCAGATGCGCCATGAAGGTGGGAGGTGGGGGCTTTAAAGCAAGTAGACAACTGGGAACATAATTTCCCCGATGCAGAGGGTCCCCCAGGTAAAGCCGGCCCCTCTGTGCCCCACTGTTCCTTGCAGTCTCTCTCCAGGACCCACCCAGCAGGCTGCTTGCCGTGGTTAGCTCCAGGCTGGCTCTCCTACTAGCCTGTGAGGTCCCGATCTAGAATAGTGGTTTGGAGTCAGAATTCCTGGGTTCAGTGTGACATTGCACAAAATTTTCTGTGCCTCCAATTGCTCTTCTGTCGTGTGGGAACAGTAATATTTCTCCATAAGGTTATTGTGAGGGTTAAATTAACTAGAATATGTGAAGTCAGGGGAGCAGGGCCTCATCTACATAAAAGCTAAACGCGTGTTGTCTTGGTACCCTCCGTGCACAGCAGGGTGTTGAATACATAGGAGGTGCTCAATAAGATGCTCCTGCGAGGTGGAGGGCATGAGGGTGCAGAAGTAGTTGAAATAAGTTCATCTATCTACCAAAGAAGATGGTGGCCTGTGACGGAGGGAAAACCTTCCCAGCAGGAATGCACTTCAAGTGTGGGGGTGGGTTGGGGCTACTCGGTGGAGGGTGGTTTCCCATGCAGGCTCTGCTCTCCTGATCTCAAAACCAGGGCCAGGGAATAAACCAAGAGGGATTAGTGGGGCTGAAAGAGGGAGGGGGCTGGGCTGAGTTTGTAAATATAACTGCAAACACACATTTGGTAGCTGAGCCATTTGGCAAAGATTCCCACTCCAGAGAGGGAATTTTCCCTTTGAAACCTGGAATAACAGCAGTGAGCTCATGCAGGGCTGGGGCCATCTCTGTCCCGCTGATCCCCGAGCCAAAGGACAGGTCAGGGTGTAATCAGAGTCCCCATTAGAGGTCCCTTCCAGATTGGAATGTTTCCAGTCTGTCCTCCAAGGCATGGATGTGTTTGCCAGCCTTCTCCTGACAAGGCCTTCTTCCCTGCATTTCTTGCAGTGCAAGTGCCACCAGCTGGGTTGTCCCAATTAAGTGCATAACTCAGGCATCTTAGCACATTTTTGGTTGCTTCTTTGCTCTTTCCCTGAACTGGGATATTTGGAACTGAGTGGAAGGAGGTGGACGGAGCATGTGGCAGTTGCACAGTGGTTTGGTCTCCTGTCCCCCTGCACCAGAGGCAGGTGCCCCAAAGCTCCCAATCACTCTCACAAATCAAGGGTACCTCTTACTCTCCCAGTCTCCAAAAAGAAGCCCCACTCCTGGGGAATCACGCCTCCCTGTCACGCCATCTTGCCACTCGTCTCCCAAGAGAGATCATGTCCTCACTAGGATGTTTTGCTTCTTCTGTTTCTTCATCTAACACCCGCCATCCCTTCCCTCACTTGTCAACACTGGCTCTAAATCAACCTCATGGAACTGGAATCACTCAATCCCGAGCCTAATTACGGGAACTTATTGAACAGCCCAGCTCAAAACAACCATGCTCCTGGCCCTTTGTAGCAAGAGGAAAACATCCTGTTGGTCAACGCCTAGTGTATGTTTATTTCCAATGAGATGTGTTTGAGATCATCCTGGGCAGGGCTGGTATTAGAACAGCCATCTGCGCAGTCATCCCTGCCCATGATGGGGAGACTTATCAGTTCCCAGGAGAGCTCTATCTGTTGGTAAAAGTTGGTCCTCCCATTCTAAGAATTGAGGACTCCACTGATCTTTGAGTCACATTTAGGCAGATGGAGCCAGAGTCCTCCCGGGGCAGGCGACCTCCAGCCTTTCCTTTTTTAGTGAATGTGAACCACAGAGTTTGGGGCCTGGAGCAAGGTCAGAAACAGGTGAAGAAATGAAGTCGCCGACTTTCCCAGGCTTGATGGAAGCTGTAAATCACAACCCAAGGGGCCGAAGGAAGCAAGCGCTGAAGCGCAGGGGACAGCTGCTGGGGTCGCTGCTGGTGAGAGAAGTCAAGACACTGTCATAACTTCTTCCCCAGCAGGAGGAAAAGTAGCCCTGTCAAGGAATATGTTTACCTTATTTTATTTATTTGCAAAGAGTTTAAAAAAGAACATATTTCTTTTAACAAGATTGACTTGGCTGTCCTTTCTACGGAGGGAAAATGACAGCCAGCATGGATTGCCATGTTTTATCACGGGGAAGCTGCCTCCAAAGCCTGACTTTTGAAATGTTCTGGAGACATCAGTGAAATAGATTGTGGATTGGTGAAGAAGGACTGGAATTGTGGGATAATAATTAAAAAATACAGAGCAGAGATGAAGCCAGTAGGTGATGGCTACAGATGACCAGCCTTGGCTTTGTTTCATTCTGGTTGACTTTAAATCCTTGAGTTTTAGAGTGACACTAACTTTGAAATGCAAAGATCCTCAAAGTGTCCTCAAAATTGGATTCTAGGTGCTTGTTAATTGCTGGAGAAAATAACCTAGTTATAAATTTGAAATTTTCCAGTCCCCCTCCTCTAAAATAAATGATCCAAACCAAAGAACAACAATAAAGCATCAAGAAAAACTCAAAGACCTAGGATAAGTGTACTTTTGGCTCGTTGCTACTCACAAACAAAACTTCCGCTTTATAGCCATGTACACGCTGTTTGGGGGATGACGTGGATTTAGTAAGCAAGCTCAAGAGAATGAACTGGGAGCAAAATAAGAAGCATCTTCCAAATGATGCCTCGTTCTCTCTTCCACAAGGGCTTCTGAAGGTGGCTCGGTAACCCTGAGTTTAGAAATGTCTTTGGCTCAGTAGGGGAGGGAACATGCAAGAAAAAGTGCAGCCGTCTTTTTCAATTGACTTACTGATTAACAGTAGAAGATCCGTCAGAACACAGTGGAGGATGTATGTGGGGAAGCAGGAAAAGAAGATGGGCAATGACTCAGTAGTCAGAATGTGACAGCTGAGTTTGGGATTGATCTGGAAACTGCGGCCAGGGACTGCTGGAAAGCATGCGTGGTCAGTGAGCTGCTCAGCCTTGCATTCAGAGAGCCTGCTTTGACAGTGATGTGGAGGAGGGAGGGGGTGGCTAGAGTGGAGGGGGTGGACCAGTGGGGAGGGCTTCAGTTATGTTGGTGAGAGGTGCACCCAGCCCTGAGGGAAGGGAGAGAGGACAGGTGTGTGAGCGCGCAGGGTGGGAGGCTCTGGCCTGGTTGGCGATGGGCACTGCCTGGAAGGAGCCTCAGGTTACTCCCAGGTGCCTGGCCCAGGGCACTGGGAGGATGACTATTGACGAGCAGGCAGGAAATAGGGGAGATGGGAGCAGTTTCCGGGGTTGGTGCAAGGTGGAAAGCTTAATTTGGGGCACTAGCCTTGACCTGCATGGGTTCACTTTTCCTTTTTCTTTCTTTCTAATTTTCTACTTCTAATTTGCTGGCTGGAGATGAAGATAATGTTAAGGATTGCCTAATGTTACTTTACCAAGCACGTGGTACAGTGGAAGGGGCACAGAGGGAAGTGAAGAGAAGCTGCGGTGTTGGCTTGGCCGCTGACCAGCTGACCAGCTGGCTGTGGGATCTTGGCACATTTCACTGCACCGCTGTTTCCCAAAAGTCCTTCTGTGGACAGCCCTGTCAGAATCACCTGGGGAGCTCATTAAAAATGAAAGCTCCTCGGCACACCTAGGTCTATAAAACAATAAATATTGTTTCAGACTCACAGAAAAGTGGCAATAATCATACAAAGAATTCCTGAATATCCCCATCCAGATGCCCCAGAGGTTAACATTTTACTGCATTTGCTCTCCCTCTCTCCCCCTCCCCCTCCCTCTTTCTCTCTCACGCACACACATGTGCACACACATACACGCATGCACACACGTGTGCACAGGTGATGCCCTTTGCTCTTAAATTCCTGTTTCCCAAAAGAAGGAATTTATCTTATATACACACTGTGCAATGATCAAAAACAGACAATTAACACCAATACGACAGTATTATTTAATTTTTAAGCTTTATTGAGATTTTGCCGATGGTCCAATAGTGTGCTTTATAGAAAAAGATAATCCAGGACCTTGCATTGCATCCTGTTGCCATGTCCCTTTAGCCTCTCTTATCTGGGTCAGTCTGAGACTTTGCTCAGTTCTCATCACACTGGCCTTTTTTAAGGAGGTTTTGCAGACTGGCCCTTGGTTTGGGCTGTGCTGCTTCCTCACAGTTAGATCCAGGCTATGTGCCTTGGCAGGTACCCTGTGGAAGAGCTGACCTGTCCTCCTCTGTGCATCTGATCACAGCTTATTTCTTGTTAATGTATTAGTTGCATTACTCCTCGTGTGAACTTGGGCCATTTGATTAAAGTATCTGCCAGTTTTCTCCACTACGTTACCATTTTACCCTTTGTAATTATTCAGCACCTTGTGGGGAGACACCTGGAGTCTGTGTAAGTGTCCTGTGATCCCACCAGCTTTCACCCATAGCTGGGGCGCTCATGGATGAGAATCTCTGCTTTCAGGATTCCCAGGTGGTCACGGCTTCTCCAGCCTGGCCGCATCTCACTAGACGATGAGCTCCGTGAGGGCGAGATTTTGTCCGCTCACCTCTGCAGGCTCGGCATTTGGCCCAGCATCTTCTCTCTGGGGTTTTGTGTCATCATCAGTAAACTCAGAGATATATTTTACAACTGTTATACTTTGATTGTAGAAGTGTCCTTGTCCTCTGGTGAGATGGTAATTCCATCATACAATGCTTTCTTCAGCATAGTATGCCGGGATTGTGGTGTCATAGAAACCAAAATACGTTCTACAGCTGAACACATGCCCTAGGAAACGAGGGCTGGGAGTGGCTGACTTGTTCTGATTCACTGTTTTAGTCATTCGCAGCTGTTGCCGCCTCCTGTGCTGTTGGTGTTGGGAACTCACAGGTGAACTCGGGGTACGTGGTCTGGGCCGCTGGAGCCTAGAGCCAAGGGACATGAAGAACTATGGCTTTTCTCTGCTCTAGACCCGCAGTCCGTGACGAGCAGGCCAGACCTCCAGAGCGGGCCGATCCCGGCACAGGTAAGGCCCAGGCACCGCTCAGGAGAGCCGGGCAAAGCTGCGAAATGAGCCACAGGAGCTCACGCGTGCCAAGAAGTCTGCAATTCGGAGCTTCTTGTGGCCTTTGTCTTTGGCATATGAGCTTTCATGTATTTGTGTGTGGGAAACTCACTTTGCATTGTTTTTAAAGAAACGAGCCTGATCAGATCCAGTTTGCTTCTCAAGCCGGCCTTTCTTGCATGAAAGCCAAGATCAACCCTTGATGTTTTTTGCCCCATATGTGAAGTGAAGCTATTTATTTACAGATGGACTTCCCAGAATAAAGTTAGTGAAGTCATAGCTAGTGAGTCGATCACCACACTGCTGGTGTGTACATTATACTTTAAATGAGTCAACTAATTTCCTGCAATAAACATCTTACAACCAGTGCAAATTCCTAAAATAAACAAAGCTGTGAAGAGGCGCAGGTATCCATAGCAACATGCAAACCAAGCACCGCCAAGAGATTAATGGTCGCATATCTTAAGAGGTAACGAGACTTGTAGCTTTAAGGTCCAGATTTCACATGACAGACTTTTCGGATGAATTAGCCTGGGCGCCATTTCGTGATGACAAGATACGAAGAAGAATTGGTTGGACTGGCTGGTGTTTTACAGCCTGAGTGTCTCTGTGCTGCTTGACTTGCACATGTCTGCCGCCTTCCACCGTAGCTCTGTAATAAGCAGCACTGGCAAGCTCACCGCTGTGTATTCTCAAAATGCTTGGTCAACAGTGCTCTTCTCTCAAGGTTTCTTTGAAAGCTGTGGCCTCTGCTTTCAACCACACTCTTAACCAAAGCTGTCGGTAACAAGGTGGTGCTTTTGGGTTTGTTTCTACGTCTTACCTAGGGACGGGCTTTCTGCGTCTTAAGCCACGGCGCTCTCTTGTTGCTGGGTCCTACCTAACCATGGCTTGTCACCATTCCTACCAGGGTGACAGGGTCTGATACGGTCACTTCCCTGACTATTCACACTAGTCCTTTGACTTCTCTGATTAAATCCGACTCATTCCTCAAGGCCATTTCTGTTCCTACCTTCTCTTTGAAGACTACTTCAGCCATTCCAGGCAGAGCTGATCTTTCCAACCACTATATTCCCAGTTACAACATTATGAGTGGACATGTCTGTCTCTCCAGCTAGAATATTTGTTCTATGAGAGCAAATATCCTATTGTATTCAACTTTTAAAAGATATATATTTTTGTTACAGAAGTTGTGAACTTACAAAACAATCATGCACACGTGCAGAATTCCCATAGAACATCCCTTCAACACATAACACCGTGGTGGAATGCTTGTTACAGATGATGAGATAATATCATCAGACTATTACCACCAACCATGGTCCATAGCATACATTTGGCACACTTTTTCCATACTCCCCCATTATCAACACAGTACATCTTTGGCATTGATGCAAGAATATTACATTATTGCTGTTAACTATAGTCCATAGGTTACATTGATTGTATTTTTTCCCATGCTTCTCCACATTCCCACCACCCAGCAGTAGTGATGTACATCTGCTCTAGTTCACAGAAGGACACTCTTGCACCTCTGGGTCACTGTGCTATTCAGTCCCTAGATTATTCTCTAGCTTTCTGTCAATTGACATTTACACCCTGAGACTTTACTGCATTCAATTTTGTGTTCATAACCCCCATAGGAAGTGCCCAGTAAAAGTTCACAGAGTGCATGAAATAATCAACGAAAGAGGAAAGGGGGTTCCAGAGGAAAGTGCTCGTATGAAGTGATGCTGGAGCCATGAGCAGACCTCAAGTCCTGGCTGGGAGGCATGTCTTGGGTGGCCTGGTGCCTTAGTGCCAGTGCTGCCATGGCAACCACCACCCAACAGGTGGAGCAAACAAGAGGATTTATTACTATAAAGCTCGCAGTTTCGAGGCTGGGAGTCCAGAACCAAGACGCAGGCAAGGCCATGCTTTCTCCCATGGGGTCGGTAGCACCGTGGCGACGGCAGTCCTCTGCCACGTGGCAATGCCGCAGCCTTCCCCGTGGCTTTCTCTGCACCAGGATTTCCTCTTTTTAAGGTGCCCAGTCAGGTGGATCATGACCCACCCTGGTTCAGTGTGGCCACAGCCTCACGAACGGCATCTTCAAGGCTCCTTTTGACAAGTGGGCTCACGCCACAAGAGAGGGGCTCAGGGCTTGAGCAGGCTCATGCGGGGGGCGTGACTCAATCCCCAGCACATGGGTTAGTGAGGATGACGTGGCTCCCAAATGCACGCTTTGCTCCTCTTAGGTGTTCTTTGTCCTGGAAGGTTCAGAGCTGTTTTCCTGTCGCTTTAGAGCGGTTTCACGTGGAAAGATGGACAAGTTCACGTAGCTCATCTGCCCTATTTAACTAAACTTGACATTAACAATAAGTCATAACTGATTTCTCGTGCCATGATGTAGGCTGATCATGCAGGGAACTTCTGCTGGAGAAACTGAGTGATGGCAGGAAATACTGAAGGGCCAAGGCAGGAAAGAACTGACTTCTCTCATCCAGGATTTTCTGTGGCTATTGTTTTGATTTTACTTTTTATTTTGAAAGGATTTCAGAATTACAGAAAAACTGCAAGAATAATACAAAGAATTTCCGTGGACGCTTCATCCACATTCCCCACATGCTCGCCTTTCACCGTCTTTGCTTTATTGGTCCCTCTCGTCTGCTCGGTGCTGCAGTGCCACGGCAGGAGCATGGTCTGACCAAGTGCCAGCTGACTGGAGAGAGGATCCGGCGGGAGTGGGCGTCAGGAGGCTCGCTGATGGGAGAGGAGGCGGTGGGGCCAGCGTCCCTCGTGACTGCCCGCCTTGCCTCATCATTACAAGTGCGTGTCTCTTTTCGCAGGG
Source organism: Cabassous unicinctus (assembly GCA_029593785.1). Lineage (NCBI taxonomy): Eukaryota > Metazoa > Chordata > Mammalia > Cingulata > Chlamyphoridae > Cabassous > Cabassous unicinctus. Next base: position 23,007 of record JAQZBX010028680.1, read on the forward strand.
CGGTTCCCTGACTTCTTGTTCGCTATGGGCTTTAGGATTTCTCACTTAAAGCTTGTTTGTTTCCCTTGGAATGCAAACTCTGTGTCAGTTTGTGGGATTAAAAACTGCTCTCGCCTGGCGATACACAGCAACAAAGGGAGGCATAGAGGGATTTTGCTTTGCATTTCCTGTAATAATCTCAATCTTGTGGGCTCTGAGTATTCTTGTTTTTCCTCATATCTGCTTCTTTTCTGGGGATGACGCTCGCAGGTGCTGCCCTGGAAGGGAGGCTGAGAGTTTGAGGTGGGAGCGGAGGGGCTCCCAGCCAGTGTCTCCTCCTGTACGAGAGGGCCAGCAGCAGTAAAGAGCCAAAAAACAATGCAAAGTGAGAAACGGTGGTTTTCGGAATCTATTTCTACACTGAGTGTAAAGCTTGATTACTCTTTAGTGTGGCACTTTAAGCCTCAACAACGAGTACATGAGCAACATGATGATTATTGTTTTAAACATGAAAAACCATCTTTCTAAGTGGTATTTGCTGTTTTATGTGCTTTGGAGTCTCTCCCAGTTAATGTCACCATGATGAATCACCCACTTAGCATCAGTTCTCAAAGTCTCCCTTACATTAATGCAATTGAACTAAAATTTTTAAGGAAAAAATGAGTCTTTTGAATTCATACAGAAAAAGAATCACTTTTGACTTTTTAAAATGTAAAGCAATAAAAAATGAGAATGAATTCAAAAGCAATTTATAGGATGAATTGATGTAACAAGGGCATAAGTAAAGCTGGGGCAGTGGGGAGAGAAAGGGGAGCCAGGGAAAGTTGAGGGGATGACTCGTCAGGCATCAGTGATGGACCACGAGGACAGAGAAGGAAGGGAGGCCAGTGGCAGAAGACGAATGTTTCTTCTTTGCTAGAGATTCATACAATATTGAACAAGTCAATGCATTAGTTTTCTGGGGTAAACAGTGTCAGAGTCCAGCGTGCCAGTGCAGCACATACTACTTGATACTTCATAGCAATGAAAAAAGATGAAGAATATGCTCTAAAGCTGTAAAAGTGATTTTTCTTCTGAAAAAGGTGTGGGGTAATTCAGACTAACAATCCCACTAAAAATAGCCAACCAAAAATGAAAAGAGACTTTAATAACACCTCAAAAGCATCAAAGAACTAATAAGAGAGCTAATGAGGAATTATGGGGTCGAGATCCAGGGGAAGATGGAAATCCAGGGGTGGGAGGGTGGCGTTTGGGGCTGCTTTCAACCAGAGGGCAGATGCGAGCATGAACTGCCTGGTGAAGAGGGGGAGACAGGCAGGGAGTCCAGGATCTGCCCAGAGAACCTTCCACTCCTGGCTCCCTGCTAGGGGTGAAGGTGAGTTGGAAGTAGAACATCTCTCCCATGAACCACCAACGTTCCAGTGACCAACAACGTCTCGAGTCCCGAGATGGGGATAAGTGATAATGCATTGAGAGTGTTCTTGACACCTGCAGAAGCAAATGAAAGCTATAAGTGGAAAGTTGCAACAGCACCTTGGGCTTCAAAAGATTCCTATAAATGATTTTGAAAATAGTGCCGATCACATAGTAAGCAAAACAAAACAAAAACCAGGCACATGAAGGTGTCCAGTCCCCTAAGAACCTGTGGGAACAAGAAGCAACAGATGCTCCCGGTAGGACACAAGGTGCAGAGATTTGAGTGAGAGACTGTGAAGCAACCATACTCAATATTTCCAAGGAAAGAAAAGGTCAGCTTGAACATCTGGGCAGAAATTTAGAAGCCATATAAAATGTCAGCTGATTTAAGTAAAGCAAAGTAAAGCTCTAGATCGTAAGATACAATAATTAAAAACCTCAAAGGATAGGTGTTACAGCAGATTAGACCTATTTGGAGAGGGAATTAATCATTTATATGAAGATCGGTCAGAGGGAAATATGCAAAGTAAAGCATGGACGCTAAAGAAATAAGGGAACGTTACATATGATATAATTGGAGGGCCCATTACACGTTCAATTAGAGCCTCGGAGGCTTGAGAAGAAGCAATATTTGATGAAGCAATGGCTGAGACTTTTCATAAAAGATATGAATCTATAGAGTTTAAAAGCCCCACAATCCTCCTCAGGATAGATAAAAAGGCTCCATCACGGTGAAACTGTACATAATTAAATCCTTAAGCCTGGCAGAGAACAAAAGATTGCTTAGAAAAGGCACAGTGGTTAGACTGATGGCTGAGTTAGAAAAAAAACAGTGGGGTCTGAAGACGCGGCGAGTCCTGGTGTCCTGTATGCTCAGCCGGCAACCGGGAGGTCCTTGGTGTCTTTAGGACGAATGTACTGAAGGAAAATAACTGGCAGCACAGGCTGTGATTCCAAGTAAAAATATCCTTCAAGAATGGATAAAGGCATTTTCAGGCAAACCAAAACAGGCCTGCCCTAAAGGAAACACAGTTAATCCTTGTCCTCTGACGTCACGGCGAGTGCTGGGTCAGTGAGCCCTGAACGCTGCTCCTAGGAGGTTCCGCGAGCCTCTGGTCGCAGCATTTTGCTAACCCGCCCTTGCATGCCCTTGCCTTAGGCGCGTTTCTGCTTAAAGACGGCCTAAGTGCATCGCACTCGCGGCCACTGGCACGCCAGCTCATGCCTGGACGAAGCTCATCAATTCACAGCTTCCTCCGTAAGCACGTCGCAGCCTTCTTGCACTTTGAGGCACTAGACAGCACTTCAGCAGGATGCTTGGGGGTCATTTTAAACAGTAAAATCAGAAACAAAACCCACCAAAATGTGAGAAACGTGGCATTAAACATGCCACGAAGAGGCCACGTGTCTACGAGAGTGGAGGCAAGCGGATGGCAGCCTGCGTGCACTCAGCAGGGGATGTGGACGCGAGACAACTTGGGTTTTTTCACTACTCTGTGAGTGTCTGCGGATGAGGCAGGGGCACTGAAAATGCTGGCTATTGGTCACACACACCCACTGACGTGAGAATAAATCTTTTCAAGTGTACACTGAACTCTTACAAAAGCTCGTCGTGTACCAGGCCATAATTCAAGTCTCAATGATTTCAAGGGATTAAAATTACACACAGTATATAACATTACCACAGTTCAATAACACAAATATAAATAGAAAATCACCATACATTTAAAAATTAAGAAATCTACCTAAATAACCAATAGGTCAAGGAAAACAAATCTCAACAAAAATACAAATTTTCAAAACATATGGGATGTAGCTAATACAATGCTGAAAGGGAAGTTTTCACCCTAAAACTACAAAGACACATAGGCACTCTGGGCGGGGCAGACTCCCCCAGGAAATTGGTGCCCCATCAGAGGGGCTTGCCTGGCAATGTGGGATAGCCCCTCTCCCCCAGTGTATCAGAGTGAGACTCATTTATGATTTTCCTACACATGGTTCTTCTGTCCTATTTATTTGAATCTATAGTTAGCATTATACCCTTTAAATATGTGCCCCAGAGACTTAAATCTTCTGGCTGTTCATAAGCCCGTTGAGCCCTGAATCTCAGCAGAGCTGCAGCCAACACCTGCCCTCCAATTCATTGGACTCGCCCAGGACAACTAACAAAAGGCTGATGATGGACAGCACCCATCCCAAGAAACAGGGAGGGTCTACAACTGCAAGCAAGACAGTTCCATCCATCTGCCCCCGGGATCTAAGCCCCCTCTCAGTCGGAAGCAGTGGACATCACCTGCCCCAAATCCTCAAGACTGAGGAACAAGCAAACATAAGGGGGTGCAACTATGGACTAAAGCAGATGTATTTCTCTGCCAGTGGAAGATCTTGTAACTCTAATGTAAAGGCAGTGGGCACCAGGGGCTCTGAGGGGAGGGAGAGGGACGGGTGGGTGTATTACGGGGCATTTCTGAGACATTGGAATCGTTCTGCATGATACTGAGATGACGGATACAAGTCACTACACATCTTGACAAAGCCTATAAAATTGTATGGTGCAAAGTGTAAAACATAGTGTAAAAAGGGACCACGCTTAGTAGCAATGCTTCAATATATGTTCATGAGTTGTAACGAATGTACCACACTAACGAAAGATACTCACGGGAGAAAGTGTGGGAAGGGGACAGAGTGGAGTGTACGGGAATCCCCTCTATTTTCGATGTGGCATTTCTGTAAACTAAAGCTCCTTTAAAAGTAAAGAAAACAAATTTTAAAAAAGGCGTAATAGGAAAGGATATAGGCTAAAAGAAACCCAATGAACTAAGAGTCTCTCTCAAGAGTCTAGAAAGAGAACAGCAAAATAAATGCAAAGATGTAGAAGAAATGAAATAATAAAACCAAGAGCAGCAAGTAATGAAATAAATAAGAATAGAGAAGATCAACAAAGCCAAAAGCTAATTTTCTCAAAAAGATTAATAAAATTGATCAACCACGTGAAACTGATCAATAAAATACTGCGAGAAGGCATAACTCGCCAGCACTAGAAATGAAAAGGCGGCGGCACCTAAACTGAGGGCTAACGGACGAAAGTGGGTCTGGAGTTGAAGGGGCAGGAGCGCCCCGTCAGGGAGACCCGCCTGCTTCAAGGCCCGAGGCAGGCGTGGCACGCCGCCCAGAGCTGCGGTCAAGGGAGGGGCAGGGTGGGGCGTGAGGCCGGCGAGGACAGCGGGGCCAGAGGCGCGGTGGCGACAGCCGTGGGCGGCCACCGGAGGACTGTCAGGTAGATGACGAGAGGGGACCCAGCAGAGGCCCCCTA
>JAQZBX010028681.1:0-10886 GCA_029593785.1 Cabassous unicinctus
ACAAAAACACTGCATTATAATTAAAAGTGAGCTTGGAATATATTTATAAAAATCTTAAGTTACTTCCTTAAGATTGTTTTTCTGGGTTCTATCCATTTTATAAATTTGTGAAGATTGATTTAGGAATCTTCATAAACTGTTATGAATATATCAGGAAAAATTCATCTATATCATTCCCTTTAAAGAAGTAAAAGTATCAAATTCTGAAGATCCATATGCCTTAGGACCTCACTTTTTATTTGATGTATTTACAAATATGATTAAATGATTATTTCTTCAATATTCTTGTAGAGCTTGACAAATTTATTCCAATTTCTGAACTTGTCATATTCATGACTTCAGATAATTTCGTTCTTCCCATCCCTTCTTTTCTCCTTTCCTCCTGAGATGAAGTAGCAATCCTTTGGAAAACTCAAAAAAAAATTTAGTAGTCTGTTTTAGATCACTCACCTTCCTTACTACGCCTTATTCTGTTCAAACATTGTTTAATTTACAATAACAGCCTTCTAATTGGACTGCATAGGGATACATCTCTAGCAATATTCAAGTCTTATGTACATGGTGTACTCTTTTATACATCCACATGTCACAAACAATACAGTTTTAGAACAACTGCTTAGTTTTGCTTAGGTTGTGTGAAATGCAACTGGGAGAAAAAATATTCTGGAACATAAACCTACAGATTAAATTAGGAACATAGATTAATGCTGCAGACATCAGTAGTTTATTGTATGTTTAGTCCAAACACATTCAAAATGGAAACTCAAAGAATACTTTCCACCTGAAACAAACTAGATTCTACTAGTATATAATGCTTAACACATTACAGCAATAAAGATGGTAATCCATTGTCTTCTATACCTACTAAAGCCAAGATGGTAAAGCCCAATTTGGTTGCAATAGTGTCTTGAGGATAGAATATTACCATCAAAAATAAAACAAAACAGAAAATAACAGTAATAGATGAATATTTTTACTGTTTCACTGAAAAGGGGACAAAACATTAAAAGTCCACAGTACTGCAGGTGAACAATCACCATGTAAACCTCTCCACATGATGTTTTATTCATGGCATGTAAAGACTGAAGCTGAATGGCTTCTTAATTTTTATTACACTTAACATTTGTCATTACTTTTGGTGCCAGAACAGGGCAATATTGGATTTTAAATTTTATATATATAAAATGGGAAAAAGATAAAAGAGTAGAGGGAAAACATTCTTAAAAAAAAAAAAAAAAAAGAGAAGAGAACACTGACAATAAACCACTTATTTAAAAGCAGTTTGAATAAAGACTTCAAACCTTGAAAGTAATTTTCTAACAACTTCAAGTACTATACCTAACATCACAAAATGTAAAACTGTTTAAAATGGGGGAAAAAAATTCTTAACCTTCCCCCATACCCCCCGCCAAAGGAAACTATGAGAAATCTGTGTCCCCAAAAATATATGCAATAGTGCAAGACTTTTCCTCAAACATGGAAGACCTCAGTCGGGGGAGGGGGGGGGGAGGGGAAAAAAAAAAAAAAAAAAAAAAAAAAAAAGAGACATATAATTTTACTCATATTGCCCAGTACATGAAAAACAAAATACATGCATTATTTGCTAGTTTACTAGATAGCAACCAGTTGCATAATTTAGAACCAATTTGCTACTACGTCAAGTGCATTTTTTGTTTTTACTAAAATCAAATGGAGAAGTCTTCCACGTTAACAAGCAGCTTTAAGTGGTCACACTTATTTACCCCACTCCTAACCAGAAACATCAGAAAACTGGTATGTACTGAATGCTCCAAGCATAAAATTTGTTATCCTTTGCCAGACTTGCAGTTTACTGGAACTTGCTATAAAGACAGAATAATCCAGCGGCTACAAACTTTGCTCATAGAACTGTTCAAGGATTCATGAAAAAATAAAAGATGCCGTCCCAGACCTAAAATTCAGAGCCACGCAGGTGCTGACATCAGTTCAAGAATTGTGCAAAATGAATGACAGTTCCCTGCACCCCTCCCCCCAAATAGAAAATGCAAACACTTCAGAGCTGCTGTTCCGTTTTTCTGAAAATTGCAGTATCCTCACTTCAGATTTACTTGCCTTTTATGGAAGTCTGACTGCTTTTAAAATGTCACTAAGAATGTATATCAAGTTGATTGACTTTTCAAAGCACCTCTAAAGTGATTCGCTTCTACGTTCACATTCAGTTTAGAGAAAAGTCAACTAAGGACTTACTCAACTGACTTTCTTGTTGACCCTCTCCCTCCCAAACACACAAGACTCCCTCCCACAGAGAACACAAAGTTGTTAACTGAAGAACAAGGTAAAATAATATGCTAGTCAACTTTACTGATTTTAAAGATACTGCAATTTTTACACACTTCAATGATTTTTCAACATTTTGCAGCTGTTTGGCTTTGCAGCACAGCAATTCATACACTATACTGTACAAAATTACCAGCAAGACTGGAATGATGTATTAATAGAAGGCACCATCATGCTTATTACATTACCAGAGAACAAAAATACAGTAAAGACAATTTTCACTGTACACAGCTTAAAGAAAGGAAAAAGGGGAGGAGGAGTGTGTTGAGCAGCCAGCCATCCCTGTACTGAATGAAGAGGGGCAGGTAGAAAAATCTTAGATATGGAGCTACTAAATCTGGTCTAATACTCAAGACCATAGCATTTGAAGTTCTGAATTGTGTTATTTAGTTCATAACTAAATTATTTCCTTCTGGAATATACTTGTAGTCTTGTTAAGGTTTGTGTGTACACACGCTGGTCACAGCAAGCAGATAAAATGCCCTCATCATCTCATCATTTCACAAACTATTCTCTACTGGAAAAGATGACTTTTTTCCCTCTTGCCTCCTGTTGCAGATGTCAATGTTAATGAGGAGTTCAGAGTACCCATTAGTGCATTTTGATGAGTACATAACAAGTTTCTGTTGGTTTGTATTTTTGGGGGGAGTCAAGAAAAAGGCAAGATTCTCCAATTGCACAAATTGCACTATTTGTGTTTCCAATATTAACAGGCAGAAACAGTAACACTTAAACAAAATGTGCAGCAGAGGATTTTTTTTGACTCAAAGGACCTGAATTCAGTTGGGCATGTCCTTTTAAGTTCATTTTGTTGTAGATGGTTTAAGATACGGTCATTTCTCAGTCCTTAATTCTCCAAGACTAGATTTATAAATTAACAGTGTGAATCCTGTTGTGAAATTGGGGAAATAATGTCCACCTCAATTTAACTGATAACCAAAAGATGCTTTTCACATCAAAGAAATGATCAAAAAGGCTGTGTCACATTCCAAAGCCAAAAAAAAATTAACAAGAATGCAAACACGATGAATAATGTACCACTGCCAAAACTTTGCCAACAGTGGAGCTTCAGCGACGCTGTCCTGTAAAGCGGCCTTCCATTTGCCCGGTTCCTCTTCCAGAGCCAAGTTTCTGTGCCATGCCACCTCTTGGAGGAGGTCCTCTTCCATCACGGTCACGCATCATTCCACTACCCACTATTCCACGTGGACCTCCAGGACCTCGATCGTTGCGCCTAATATCCCTGCGATCATCACCACCACCTCTGGTTTCTCGTTCTCTTGCAGCTCTTGTTTTTTTCTCCTCCACATTTAAACGTACTTCCCCTCGAAACATAATTGGCTTTAAAAGGGGAGAAAAACATTTACATGGGCAGGTTAGACAGTAATAGCAATGCATTTCCTTTCACAGGTAAATAAGAAAATCCTAAGACATGAAAAAGCTTTCATGAAATTCTTAATATGACATCTTTTCCAACTTTCTTCACCAGAACAATGAAATTTTAAAATGATCCACACCTCAGACTTTAACGCTAATATTTATTCTTTGCATAAATACCATTTCATATTGAACTATTTTTAGCTTTACCGTTAAATAAAAGATTTTCCACGGTTTAAAAATGCACCAAATATATACAAAAGGAATAAAGTCTTGAATTATATATGCCCTTTAAATCACTTACTTTTGCGATTAAGATTCTCTGAACTGGTTCAGAGTCATCAAAAACCACAAAACCAAAATTTGGAAGCTTTCCCCCAACACCCTTGGTATTGATGCGAAGTTCCACAACGTTTCCAAAACCTGTGAAAATATACATTACACCAAGAGTTAAATACTTTAACAGAATATTTGGTGGCTTTTACTGTTCAGAATAAATAACGTTTATGTCCTTGAGCCATGTGAAAATAAAGTTGCAAGGGGTTACACCCAGTGAAAATTAAAGTATGTTCACTTATGTAGGCCATGCACCTAAGATACCTGGTTGCTGGTTTCATTATCCTTTTGCATCTTTATTAGTCCTTTTGTAAAGTTACCTACACAGTTTTAGGAAGACAATATATTTATTTTCTCCTATTCCTGACTTGTATTTGCCTTATAAATAAGTCCCATGTCTAAATTTAAGACTGCTTCTTCCAGCTGTTTCTCCTAACCTCTACTGAGCCAAGCCAAGTTAACCCTAGGCATAGTCACTGGGAAAGATCTGATCTTCTGCTACCTTCTGATCAATTAGATTGAGATTTGGTGGCTGGAGTATAGAGAGCGATGAAGGCAAAAAAAAAATGTTGTTATATTATGAAAAAAGTTCTATACACCTCCTGCCTAATTTTAAAATGTTGCAAAAATAAACCACTTACTCATGAAGAATTCCTTCAATTCATTTTCATCAATATCATGTGGCAAGTTACCAACAAAAAGTTGATGACTGTCTGGATAGCGAATTATTCTACGGTTCTCAGATTCATTCTGTTCAATATCTCCTCTACCTGAGAATAGGAAGAGATATTAAAGTTTGCAACTTTATGCAAAATTCAGTTCAAAACAATGACTATAAAAATCATTTAATTCCTGTTTTAGTTTAATAAGGTGGTGAGCTCCTTTAAAAGATATGGATGTGCTTATTAGTAGTATGTTAGAAAACAGCATGACACTAAACTGTAAGTGAGGGTACTTGACTAGATTGCTAGTCCCTTCTTCTAGGTCTATAATGGCTTGATTACATGAAAGTTAAGTATTGGTAGTACAGGTATTTCTCCTTAACTAAACTTTTGCCATCACCCAAGAATCAAGTAGATTTGGTATATGTGGATTCTCTCAATAACACAGGGAACACAGTGAGGTATTTAAGATAGGCATTACACAAGAAAAAGTTGTGAAATAACCGAGTGGCATAAGAGAAGCTCAGAATTTAAGGGTCTCACTCAAGATCATAAACTCAATCAATGGCAAAGTTACAGCAGCTCCCAGTGACTTCTGGCTTAACAGCACTCATTTATTTTTAGAATAATTATATATTCTAAATTTGAAGCACACAATTTTCCACCTGCTCCCCCAAAGCAATCTAAGCAAACTTACAGAACTCAAATAGAGGTATTATATACATTAGCTAACAATGTAAAACAAGTCAAAAATCATGACAACTTACTTAATACCTAAGACAATGGAAAATAAGAAGAATCAGGGTGTGCTTATTATCTGCGAAAAGATAAGAGTGCTAAGTATGAGAGTAAGTTATTGGCAGATTTGTTTGAATTCTTAGAACCAGTGACAACCAAAATAATCTGCCTCAAAGCCTATTACACTTTCCCACATACATGCCTCTATGGCATGTCAACCAATACTCCCCTGAAAGTTGGCTATTCTGCCCAAGACTGTATTTCAGCAAGTTATTCGAATCTTTAAGCAATCTGTTAGTAAAAGGATCTGTGTATAAAACATTATAATTGTTTGTAAAGTTATCTTTTTAAATTTTTAAGTGCTAAATGCTAAGAGCTATAAAAGGAGGCTGACTCACCTGGTCTTGGTCCTCTAGGAGGAAAACCAGGTCGCTCTCTAGGTCGTTGTTCACGCACGCGAGGTGGCTGAGACTGAACTTCTGGTTTAGCTTCAACTCTCGGCTAAAATATAAGGAAAAGCACACATTATAAAGAAACATTTCACAAGAGAAAAGCCAATTAAAGCAACCATCAACAAGTCACGAGCAGGCATAATAGTAATTTTACAATGTTTTTAAACAGTGTCCTATTCATGTGAAAAATAAAGTTTTGTAATATTCTGTACCAATCTAGGACTGTAGGGTAGGTTTTATTTTCCCACTCAAAGTGGTATAATTCATAATAAGCTGCTTTTTATAATGTTTTTTCAAGTTATATTCACCTTGAGACGGCATATGATACTGCTACAAAAATCACAAAAACGCAAAATGAGCCACTCCATGTAAATACATAAACAAAATTAAAAGCCATCTTTATCTTAGACAAGAATACATGGCACATAATTTCTAATATCTCGATTACTACTCTTCAAATGTAACAGTGATCAGCAATATCTTCTAAGACTCCTACTCCATAAATCTTAAAATCAATACTATGATAGTTCTAAGTATACAATGTATTAGCTTATTCTAGGACCTAAAAATGCTACCTTAAAGATTGTTTAAATGCACATAAAAAATATGATAGGAACTTACAAGAACTTGTAGGTAGCATCTCAAATACTTTAGCTCCCTAGTATTCTTCCTTACAGGAAAGATATGCGTTTATTTAAGTATTGATCCCAACAATTTTCTTTAACTGTGTTCTGGGGGAGATGTGGGGAGATAATAGGACACTCTAAGATGCCTTCTAAAAGCTTCTGCTAATTGCTGATTTAAACACATATAAGTAAAGTAACTATTTTTAGAGTAAAACAAAATTCACAACTGCTATTACCTTTTCCTTAATACAATGGCATTTTCAGTAGTCTCCAACCTCTTCAGGCCTTCTATTGCCCAAATATTTATAGTCCAAGGAAGAGATAAAATATATGAAAACCTTCAAAGCATGCTGAAAACCCTGCAGGATATGGATAACATATGCCCCCAAATGGAGAAGCTAGGAATTTCAGGCCTGTCTTTATGGGTAATCATCTCTGAAGACTTCAGTCCAAGCAGTGACTCAAACTCTTTAATCATTTTAAATGTAACTAGAATATTAGGAATTTGCACATTTTGATATTAACTGAGTTTACAGAATTGTTTCTTTTATTGTATATGATTTCAGCCACTGCAAACAAAAAATGTAGTAATTTCTATCCTAAAAGTTTTTAACAAGTTTTCCTGCCTCTCCCCCAAATCCTGTTTTCCCCTGTCGATTTCTCATATTTCCCTCAAGACGAAATTGCTCCCCATGTTCCAGAATTTTGCTATGAAAAAAATTTAAAAACCCTCTCCAATTTTTTCATTTTTATTTATACCTACTTATAAGGACCATATCTTATTTATTCTACATCACCCAAGAGCCAAGTACAGTGCCATTAGATACAGATACTCAGTAACTATTGGTTCAATCTTAAGTTACATTTTTAGCTCCCTCACTCAAATGTGTAGTAGAATATTCTATGTCTGACAAAAGACGCTAAGTGACAGCTCTTAGACTGTTGCTATCTGTATTTGGAGTTTAATACTATATAATAATCTGACCCAAAATATGATGGCTGAGAAAAGCAGTTATTTAGAAATTTCAATTAAGGGGGCCTAAAAGTACACCTAACTTCAGAATGAATATGAAACAACATTAAAAAACAGATGAACTCTAAGTTTGCTTAATGAAACTAGTATATTGGAAATTCATAAAAATAGCAAAATGTACCTTTAATTAAAAATTTTTCAGAAAAACTCCTGGATTTTCATCCAATCTAAAGGTTATCAATAAAAGAACTTGAGAAGCCCTGGATGACAGATTCAAATTCCTTTCAAAACAGATTCAAAACGGACGTAACTTCAAGTCGCAATAGAATACTTTTTCCTTATCCCATAAGGATTTAAAAACAGATCAATTTCCAACATCTTACAAATAATTCATATACCATTGATGTAGGAACCTGACTTTTAGTAAATACTTGATAATGCCAGAAACAAGAAAAATATGAATAGAAAGCTAACAATGTTCCTTTCAATAACTGATTAATACATCTGAACTAAGCTAGCTGTTTCCTTATGATTTTTCAGACCTAATTTTATGATTAAAACTAGTCATTCTAAACAAATAAAAGATGGCCAATACACCACATACATAGGGCCTTAAACTAATACCAGGTAACCAGAAAGTGTGTGCACATAAATTCCACAAATGAAGATACATTACAGAATATGAAATAAAAATGGAATCATCAAGTCCATAAAAGCATGTATAATCCACAACTAATAAACAAGAACTTCAATTAAACATGAACTAGTCAATTTCCAGACAAAACCTTTTTACCAAAAAATTTACCTACTTCAAAATTAATGCCTACCAAACCAATACCCTAGAATTAGATTGAATTCTTTTATCAACACTCTACTATGCTAAAAGTATAAGGAAATGGATACTACAGCCAAGTAAAAATAAAATTGAAGGGTTTATTAAATCACATGGAAATATCATGAATCTGTTCTAAATAAAAGACAGCCTAAAGAGATCAGAAAGCTTTAACATTTACATTTTAAATGTTTAAAAGTCTGGTTTAATAAGGGGGATATGATGGGAAATATAATCTAGTTACCTTACAAATTGAAAGTTAACTTAGAAAATACTCAAAACATCAAAACAAACAAAAAACTACAGCTATAAGAACAATTCCTTTCCTGGGCAAGAAACTAGGATTTAATGTAATTCCGGAATGCCTTAAATATAGTACTATCCTTTTTTCATGTAAATACAGACACATTCCCTTCCTGCAAGGGGCATTTATTAAACATGTCTGTAGGTTTACATTAGCCACATATGGATTCTGGTGTCCAACTACAAGAATTTAAAGCCCAGCCCTACTACTGTCTGACCTTGAGTGAGTTAACCTCACTCTAGGCCTCAATTTCCCTATATGTAAAATGGAGATGATAATAGTACCCACCTTCACAGGGTGGTTGTGAAGATTAAATGAGAATGACCATGAAGTGCTTAGTACGGTGTCTGGCATGTATGAAGGGCATAATAAACATTAGTTATTGGAACTTATAACTACCAGGAAGTTTTAAAAAAAAATGTAGCTAACTATATGAAATGAAGTAACAACCCAAAAGATTCCAAATCTGTATCACCAAAGGATTTCAAAAGAAAAGCCAAAAGTCCATCAGATAGGTTGAAAAGCACAAGCAATACTGGCCAAACTCATTTTCTTCATGTAAGATAAAACAAAATTCTGATCTGTGATCTAAAGTAACCACTCAACATTTCCTGAATATCTAATTGAAAATAAAAGGTATCACGGGGCCATGGATCTACTATTTTGTGGCTAATTATAATGCAGAAAGACTTTAATAATTAACGACTCTAGATACCTCAAGGTTTGACTGTATAAAGCAAATAAAAGATGTAAAAAAACTAACAATTTTATGTGCACTAACCATTTTAAATGTTAAAATTTTCTAATGGAATGAAATTTGATTCAAAATGTAGGGAAAGGAATTGGACAACTTTTAATTATGCCTATAAACTTAAACATCTTAGGTAGCCGCCAGTGTCTTATTTCCCACATTTTTTAAAAGCTCTGAAATGTGTAAGATGACAAACAGACAAAAACCAGAATACTCAAATGATCAGTTAAGGTGAACACTACAGTCATAAGTTGGTACAGGCTTCAATTAAATGATGAGAATCAACTTACAGACTGAGAGTTTAGGCAGTGTGTTAAAAAAATTTTGTGTTTTTTTTAAATTAAAAACAAAACAAAACAAAACAAAACAAAAAAAAAAAACACCTGATTCTTTATAATGTAATGTCACACTAATTCTGCCTTTCCAAATTTCTTCCCATGGGTTGAATTAAAAGCCGTTTTTAAAATATTTTTTTGATAAATAAAATTTTAAATTTTGTGAAAGGAACAATTTTTATTTTAGGAAGCCTTTTAAATGACAATAGTATATATTGATAAAACCAACTTAATCTGTATTTCACACACCCAAACCCCAAATACCACCTATATAGATGATGAATGGAGATTTGCCATTTAAAGTGGGTGCACTGACATTTAATACAATTTTTTTTGTATATTTAATCCATAATTTCTGATTGATTCATTTAAAAAGGTATAAAAAAGATAAGCAATTGGCAATGTAACAAGGATACAATCCAATGTGTTCACAGATTGGTTACCTGTGAGACTGGTGCTTTAACATGGGGTGGAATTCCAGAGGAAGAAACAGTACCACTAGGAGGCAGGTTTTTACTGGTCACTGAAGCCCAGGAGAAAGCCTGCAGGAAATGCAACAAACCTAGACTACTAATCATGGAAAACCACCAACATTCCTACAGGGAAACTTCCAATTATATTTTTTCTTATCATTTCTAAACTATTTGCTCTATATAGGACTTCCAAAAGAAAGGCACACACACACATGCCAGTCTATGTGCCAGCTTTCAAAATCTCATTATGCAAGATTATTAATGACTGTATGTTTTGTCTGAACTACTAAGTAAAACTACAAGCAAGTTCCTACATAGATGAGCAAGTGGCAAACAAAACCACCAACAGCTACACATGCTGGAAAACTGAACCTAGCAGAACCAATTTCGTTCCCCTTTTGGAGGAACACAGTATGTGATGGTGTTGAGGGAAGAGGGGAAGCATAGGAAAGAAGAGAGTACTAGCTGGAAACTTTAACAGACATTCACAAATTTAACAAGGAATCCCTCCTCTCTCTGCCCAAATATACTTTAATCTTCTACTTTACAGAAAGATAAAAGAAGTTTTATCTTAAAAGGCTTAAACGATACACTATGGGTTTCACTCATCTTCCGATAGTTTAAATTGCTGTAGTAAGGAAACTGATTCCCATTAAAACCAGAAATAGCAGATATATCTTTTCTTTTAATAATAGACCAACTTAAGTTGGG
>JAQZBX010028681.1:10986-27789 GCA_029593785.1 Cabassous unicinctus
GGGGGGGATGAAATTTCCTCAGGATAAAGAAATCCACAGCTTCTTTCATAAACATAAAAAAAAAAAAAAAGCATAGTTTACTATATTAAACAATTTAACATAATTAATAGCACCAAATATCACAAGTGTGATGTTATAGGTCTAACAAGTTTCCTTTGATCTAACCTTTGGCGGTTCTTGTGGCAGCGAAACAGGTTCTGCAGGAGGAGGAGAAGTAGACTTCTCCTCTAATTCTTCTAAGTTCTTCTCCTCCACCTGAGGTTTCAGCTCTTCAGTCTTTGTTTCAGATTCTGGCTCAGGTTCAGGCTCATGAGAAGATTCTTCCAAAGGCTCTTCTATGCCATTACTGCAATAAAATATTTTGTTCACTTTTCAATGAGTGAAACGAGAAGGTGAAATTATATAAAATTTCTCTCCAATCCAATAGGCATAACTAGTTATATGTTAATAACCTGGTTCTATAATTATAAGTTTTGAAGCAACAGTCCAAAAGAACTAAAAGGCAGAAAAGGACTAATATCCATAAAGCAGCATTTCTTTAACTTCACCTTTTAAAAAGAGTGTACTACTGAATTGCTTTAGTGTTAACTGTAATTCTCATGTTTCATAAAAGTAAAATAAAATGCTCACCCTCCATGCTCTCCTAAAGAGTATGCATTATCAGTAATCATGGTTTTGGGCCATATTATATTCAACTTTTGGATTATATTAGCTTGATAGGTCACGTTAATAAACATCTACTTCCAACAATAATTTTAAAAATAAAAATCATCTTGCAACTAGATTATAGTTCAAACCAATTTAACTTTGCAAACGCTATTCTTACGTCACAGGGTGAGCTTCATAGTAACCACTGTTGGCATTTTCTTGCACAGGTTCAGGAGATGGTTGCCTTTCTTCTTGTTCCTCTTCTACTTCATCTTCTGATTCTGACAACACATAATACATCACATCTCTTTTTAAGAGGCTTAACATACAATTTATAAATGTTTTTAATATGTTTAAGGAAGTGAAAAACCATTCGCAGATTTTACAAGGGCATTCAATTGCAATATTCTGCTACCCATTCTCTTAACTGAAGTGCAAGCAAGATGAACTTCAATATTTATTGCATGATATTTTGAAAAAACAGAAAAGAAAAAGGTGGAAAATAAATAATATTAAAGCCATGATTCAGTTTCCTTTCTCACGTCGATTCAATAAAACAGTAATGACAAAGAAAAGGAAATAAACCAGTGTGTATCAGTGGAGGAGCAATTAAATAATGATGGCCTAATCACATATGGACAGCAAACAAAACTAAGTGAATAAAAGCAATCCTGGAACCAGCATAATTCCATTTTTTTTTTTTTTTTACAAAATAAGGGTTGGTAAATATTGGATCAATAAACTAAGAATAAGCATCAAACTCTTGGTTATCTAAAGAGGATGAGGGTGAGTAGATGTGGCTCAAGCTGTTGACAGCCTGCTTCCCACATGGGAGGTCTTGGGTTTGGTTCCCAGTGCCTCCTAAAAACAATAACAAAAACGAAAAAACCAACTCAGGGGAGCCGATGTAGCTCAGTGGTTGAGCACCAGCTTCCCACATGAGGTCCCGGGTTCAATCCCTAGCCCCGGTACCTTAAAAATAAATAAAGAGGATGAGATTGAAGGCAACTTTTTGCTTTCTATGATACATGATTTCTGTAATGTCTTACATTTTTGTGTAATTTTATATAATGAACATCCATTTCTTTATAACAAAAAACAAAAAGAAAAAAAAGAGAAAAGGAAGTTTGACTCAATTACAACACAGCAGCAAATTACTATAAGTTTCATTTTGTCCATGTCCTTAAAAGTACTAACAGAACCCTTCCATCTTGAAAGCAACCTCACCTTCATCAAGTTCTGGTTCAGAATCACCAAACACTTCATCTTCATACCGAAACATATCATTGTGAACATAAAACTTATTTGGAACAGATCCCTACAGGAAAACAACATCCATATATTCCATAAATACCTATGAATTTGGTATTACATAAAGAATTACATGGCATATACAATTTTAACACTATAGATATAATGTAGACTCAATATAATTTTCCACAGTTGCACATGCTATAATGTTAATATAGAGTAAACTAAGAAAGATCACTCAAAGAAGATTGTAAAACTCAAGAAATGGCTACTCAATATGTAGAAGAGAACCAGAACCAACTGATAAACAGAACTTTTTCATTTTGTTAAGGTCTATTATATCTGTAAACAATAATCCATTTACATATTTGTACCAGTATCTAATTTTTATTTCCAAATAGTTAAAGTGCACACATGCTTACAAATTACAGCTACAGATCCAACACAAATTTCTCAAAAATTGCAAGGTGCAAATCTAAGCCTATCAGGAAAAACTCTTGAACACTTCAACTGATAGCGGCCAAATGAAATCATATAAATTAAAACAAAATGAAATGAAAACTTACTTCAGGAGCCAGAACAAAGGTTTGCATAAACTTCCGCTCTGGCTGTCCACTGTTAGACAGCAAACCCATGACCTGGACAACTACTCCATCACTCAAGGTTGCATGAGCATCCACATGACGAATTTTAGTATGACATTCACTGAAGTTCAGAGATAACACTTTGTGGTGTATATCCTTTATTAGGAGCAGGGGAGGAAAAATACAAATTTGTAATACTACATTACCTACACAACACTATAGATTCCCAATGATTTCCTCCTAAGTCTAGATTGTTAATTAATCTTTCTGCCTCATGTAACCCATTCCACTATCCTTCTATTTCATCCTATGCAACCAGACTGATGCTCCTAAGGAAACCACCATTTTCAATGTCACTTCTCTAGGCTTTATATAGCTTTTTCCTACTTTTCTATAATTAGAATTTAGTAACTATCACAACTGTTGACTGCTCCTTGACTTCATATCTAATTTTACTTCTACTTTATGTTTGCTGTTGCCATTTTTCTACTTTCAATTTCCCCATCTGGTAAGGCCATATCCTATATTTTAGAGTCTAGTTGCAGTCCCACATCCTCTACAAAATCTATCTTCTCTCTAAATCATATAGAGCATATACTTTTGTGCTTTCCTGTAACATTAGGTTTAGCCCACATTTATATAAACTTAATACATTGTCTCAAACGTTTTATCTATGAAATCAAAGATAAAAACACCTAATTCTCTCCTTTATATGCATCACTATGTAATACTGTGTTTCACACAAAAATGAACTTTTAATAAGAACTCAAAGCACATTTCGATTAGTTTTGAAACATAAATCCCAGTTCCAACTAATGATCATATTCAAGTAGAAACTGACAGGCAGCAGGAGGCTATTTTTCAAATCTCTATCTTAATACAGAAACCTACTTAAAATACATGTAAAACTGATACTTACATTTTGGCCATAAACAGCTTCCTGGGGTTTTCCACTAGCATCTACTCCACCATGAACATAGGAGGAATTCCTGCCATAAAATCTGTAAAACCATTTATAATTAATGATTAACAATGAATTGACAAAAGTCTAAGAGGCAATAGAGTTCATGTGTTAAATAGACGTAGGCTCCAGTCCTAACTCTGTCACTAATTAGTTGTGTAATCTTGAGTAAGTTACCCTACTCCCTGAAATTCAGTTTCTTTGGTTATAAAACAGCAACAACAGTAAGCACTGCAAAAGGTTGTTGTAAGGATTAAATGAAATAATGCGCATAGAATGCTTAGTATATTGCCTGGGACACAAGTAGACATTTAATCATTAGCTAGTCTCATCTAATTCTTATCACATCTATTGTTAAATGGAAGAATTATTAGTACTCATACTTGTACCAATACTAATATTATAGTAACTGACCAATTTTTTTCTTTAGATACAAAAACTATCTAGATTTGTCTGGGAATTGAATTTTCTGTTTAACAGTCTACTCAGTCTTCCAAATGATTGCTAATTCCAGAGCTTTTGGTTAAAATGGTCAAATTGATTAAAAAATAACTGAAATGACTCAGAGACCAAGTAAAAAATCTGTATTACTTCAGCATCAAATTTCTCACTAATTATTTTATACTATTCTTAAGCACATATTATAGTGTTTCTATCACATTATCTAAAGCAATGAGAATTGCATCTTTCTAAATTAAAGTTATCAATTTTTAACTCAAAATTATTTTTCATAAAGAGTACTTAGTAGTATTATAATAAAACTTGCAAGAGCTTGCTGTATGCCAAGATTTTCAGCACATTACACATATTGAGTCATTTAACCCTAACAAACTCATAAAATAGGAGCTATTACTATCCTTATTCAACAATAAGCAAAATGAGATTCAGAAGAGGTTAAAATAACCCACCTAAAGTCACACAACTTCCAAGTGGTGGACTTACAACACAAAACTGGTCTGGCTTTACAGTCCATACTTTTAACCACTACCCTATCAGAATATTTTAAAGTTTGTTATTTTCTCATACACTTTGACAAGCACTTCAACTGGCATCACTTTTCTGGAGGACAACCTGGCAATATATACATATGTATGTGTGCGTGTGTCTTGGAAATGATCATACCTTTGATGCACAATTCCACTTCTATATACTTATCCTAATAAATAACTAAAAAGGTGCACAGAAATGTATGTTTAAGGATATTCAATACAGTGTTGTTTACAAACAAGTGAAAATTACAAATACCCTAAAATTCATAAACAACAGTTCAGACAATGTATTACTAGGCTTACATAAACTGGCTAAATAAGCTAATTATAAAACAAAACTCTGTGCACTTATTTAAAACGATGGTGCAAAGCTTTATTGTTTAATTTTTTTGTAACTAAAAAAATACATATTCCTTGTAAAAAATATATATATATTAATACCTATATTGTGAAAAAACTGTCAATTCCATTCTCCTCTATAACTCCCTGACATACACTGTCAAACAAGAATGTCTTCTTTTTTACAATTAGAGAAGTGTACAATTACTCATTTATGTGTGCAGGTTGTTTTTTGGGGATGGTGGTAGGGGGAAGAGTACATTAGTTTTACTTTATAATATGTGGAATTCTGGTGTAGCATGGTTGGGCTCTGGAGTTAGAACTGGGTCTGAATACTGCCTATGGCTAGCTCATTTACTTACTAGTCATCTTGGATAAATTGCTAATCTCCCTGTGCCTCACACACCTTATATATAAAGTAACAAAATATAATACACCTTACAAAATTGTCATAAAGATTACATAAAATAATATACTTAGGTAGAGTGCTTAGAAAGAGAGCCTAGCAAATAGTAAACATAAAAATGTATCCTGGAACAAGGCAGAGAACATACATGTTTAACGTTATAGAACAACTTACAATATCTAATTTTAGAATGTCTAGCATATTTATAAAGAAGATCCATAGATAAAAAAGAATGTAAGCCCTCTTAACAGCACTTACCACACAAAGTAGCAATGATATATTTAACCTTGACTGATTTGGCCAGTGTGTTCTACAACAAATATTTAGAAAGCCTAATCCTTATAAGAGTTTCACTTATTTTCTACTTGCTAAAATATATTCAAAAGAACAAAAATACCACTTTTAAAAATAGATTATAGGGGAGGCGGATGTGGTTCAAATGGTTGGGCGTCTGTCTCCCATATGGAGGGACCTGCGTTTGATCCCCCGGACCTCCCGGTAAAAATAAAGAAAAAAATACAGAAGGCACACAGGCCGCCAGGCCCGGCGCATGGGTGCACTGTCAGGCCCCACTGAGCCACGCCAAAAAACCAGGAACTAAGGTGGCGCAGGTGGTAGGACGCCTATCTCCCACACTGGAGGTCTCCAGGATCGAATCCCGGTGAAGACATGAGGAGAAGGATAAGAGAGGGCCAGGAAAACAGATAGAGAATTGCCCAGCGAATAGAAACACACACACACACAGCAAAAACGGGGGATGGGGTAAAAATGGGTAAAAGTAAAATAAATAAATAAATAAATAGATTATAAATCAATTTCATTTCTATCTCTGGAAAGAATAAGCTTGTAGATGTCTAACTCTTGCCAAGACACTAAACAATGGCTACCGCTGCTGCTGCTCTTTAACAAGGAATACTATTTTGGAGATCAATTATAGAAGAAATACAAAAAGAATTTAAACCACTAATTTCAAACTGCAGATTGCAACCCAAGCTCAAGATATTTTTTAAAATGGAATACAAAAAAGGGTAAAAATATTGTTCCATGAAGCAGTTTCGGATATTAATGGATATGTTTAGTTGTGAATGTGTTATAATATGTACTGGGACATGCAGTGAAGTGTTTTTTTGTTTTGTTTTGTTTTGTTTTTTACTGTGGGTTGCAGTTAGACTTGAAAAATACTGGTTTTAGTCACCAGATGATTAAAATATTGAATATGGTTTAGGGAAGTTTGCAAAGATACTCCCAAGGATATGAGGCTACAGGAAAGACAATATACACAGTAATTTAAGAAAAAAGTACTAAAAAATCACTTTAAAATTTACCTGTGTAAATATTCTGGAGCTTTATTCAGCAAAGTATAATATTGCCTCACAAACTCCCGCCCTACAAGCAGCGGACTGGGCTTCTCCATAACCATTTCTTTGCTGCACAATGTCAAATGCTGAGGAAGCAAACAAAAAGAGTAACAACTATTAAAAAGTCATCTTTGTGACTACAATGAAATACATCTTCCTGGCCATACAAGTGGAAAATTTATTAAAAGGTAATTTATAGCAATAAAAACAATAAATTCCCACCAACTACCAATAAACTCCAACATCTGCATCTCCCTTTTGTCTCTATTTCTTGATCTCCCCATCCATCAATATAGAGAGAAGTAGTACTCTTGTTATCTTTCTTAGTCCCAGGAGAGCCCAGTGCTACCTCAGTTAGAATGTCATAGCCAAATCCTTCCATTCAGAGCCCTCTTTCCTTTGTGGAACATAACCTGCTTCCTTCCTGGATTCCAAAGGTTTACTTTGGAAAACTAGATAGAGGACACAAGTCAGAATTTGAAGATTACATTCATCATGGGAAAAATACAATGAGTTGTATATTTATCCTTGTATTCCTTCTGGGGATTAATTTGTTTTTGAAGTGGTAGTTATGATTACTAATCATCAGCCATAAATAACCTCAATACTCAATATACAATCTTTACATTTGGTGTATGTCCTTCCAATCTTTCTTTTGTTAATCTCACTATGTGGCAGGTACTGTTTATGGTAAAGGGGATACCCTGGTGAGTAAGATAAATCTCTAGTCCTCAAGGAGTTTATAATCTTTCAAGAAATAAAAACAAGCAAACAGGGAACTTGACAGAATGGGTTTGGGGCTATGATAAAGGAAATATCTCTAAGTTTAAAACCTCAAAGATAAATAAAAATGTATGAAAATGTGATTACTTTTTTCTTAAAAAACACACAACCATGCATGCTTTCTATTTATTTCACCCAGAAATACTTAATTTATAATACTTAAATATGTATCCATTGGGCAAGTCAGGAAACAGTTTACCTTCTTGCTTAACAAATTACGTTTCAATATAGGTTTCCTTTACACAAACAATTTCACAGTCAAAGACAGCCCACCACAATCATTGCAATTATAGTGCTGTTTTAATAAAAGCAGGACCAAATTACACACTTCTAGTGACTCCCAATCCATATGACATCATGCTTAATTAGGTTCTGTTTCTCCCTTTGCAACTGTCCTTCTGAAATTCTCAAACTCAATCTATAAAAACCCCAAAGGTTGTTTAAATTTCTATATAATGCCTCACTTGCTTTCAAAAAGTTAATCCACAAAACAGAACCAGATACTGCAATTTTCCAGGTGTCACTTGGTTTCTCTCAAAATTAATTTCCAATAACAAGGATAACACAACCCAGAGGCATAAAAAAGACTCTCATTTGCTACACTTAAAGTAACAAAGCTAAGCAACATATCATTTTAATTTTGGAAGATGACGTAAAGTTGGGAAGAACAGTGGATTAATCTAGCAAAATTTTATAAGATTGCTAAAATGTAAAAATTATAGTTTAATACTGTAACAACTGATTTTAAAATAATATTAAGACATGGGAAGACATTACCCTTTGAGTCAAATAATTAAATTATGTACAAAATAATTTATTTATGTTGACAAGGACAAAAATACTACTAGTGATTGTTTCTGGGTTTGGGGATTATCTATTTATCTTCTCTCTCCCCTCCATAGTTTCAATTTTGTACTGTAACACAGTGTCATTTAATCCCCCAACTCCTATCACATTCATAAAGTACATATTCACCTACATTTTTGTCAGCTACAATCTGCTTCTTTCTCAAACCAAACTAAAAAGGGTAAAGAATACCCTTATCTATAAATGATAGGTCTTATTATGATAAAGTTCAAGAGAGGTTTCAAACTGCCCATCACTCCATACACAGTCACTAATGATGGCCATGATAATTTAGATTGGAGAGATAAGGGCAGTGGAGAAAAACTATTACTCAATAAATTATTATTTATTACAATTTATTCAAAGGAGGTAACTGTGAAAAGTGACTCTCAAACAGCAAATGATGTTGAGCAATGCTAATCTGGTAAAAGACCAAACTATAAGCCTTAACACAACTGGTTCTCAAGAGTTTTTTTTTTTTTTTTAAGGTGGGGTGGGGGAAGCTCCCAAGTGGCTAATAAAATGAAATTTCAATTACTTATAGATCAGTTACTTCTTTACCATAACTTTTGACTTAAAGTGACTCAAAATTTAAAGAGATCCAAAATATAACAGACTGATGTAAACCAACCAGAAACTGCTGCTTTAGAGGGGGAAATAAACTCACTACTGACCTATTAAATAATGACAGGCTAATTTATACATTCTGCACAACAAATAACTGCTGCCTACCCATCTTCCAATTCTCTTCCCATCTTCCCACTGTCTCTCCTAGGAGTAGGGAGATTAGGAGTTCAATAAATAAGGAACACCAAAGAAGTATTTCAACTAGATTATAGATGAACCACCAAACAAGGTAGCTCGGCTACTTACAAGAGATAAGAGAATACTTGGAGAACTGACTAATATAAAGTCTGTTTATAATTCATGCACAGCCAGTATATATAAGATCAAGAGAAAAACACAAAGACAAAGGAAGAAAGAAAAACCAAATTACATTCAGAAAAATGGGAGTGAGACAAAAGTTTTAACTGGCTCTTTTATGGCCATGACAAAATCATGACATTTCCAACTTACAGTACATGATTTCCTAATTTACAAATTGAGAAGTGATCTCTATGGTCAAGTCTACAAGACTATAGTTCTACAAAGATAGTCAAAATAAAAGGATACTTACGTGTATTTAAAAAAAAAAATTATTCAGAAGGTTGGCCTCTAACAATTTCAAAGACAATCTACCACCTTTTATAGAAAATGATATTCCATTTATTAAACTCCACTTCTCTCAGTGATACTTGAGAGAAAATGGGGGACACATTGTTAGTATGCTAGAATGCACAAAGTCAAGTTTTCTGACACATTAGCTCTATTTATGAACAATCCTATTTATTCACCCAGATCCCACCTTAATTGCTTATAGTTCCTCAATTCCAAAATAACTGACAATGTACAATAAAAAATTCTCAGTGCAAATCACTGACATGAAATTTCACCTCACTCTTTCATGGTTATTTCATTGTTTGGAGAAAATGGTCCAAATGATGGCTGGTAACAAGCCAAGAAAATGTTTTTATTAAAAACAAAAACAGAGTCAAGAAGCCCAAACAAAATGGCATCTGGAAAATAGGAAAAACCGAGACAAATAATTTTCAGCACTATAAAGTTATATATACCAAACCTTGCTTCTTATAAAAAAATAAGATCTCTAGGGCAGGATGCAATTCTCTTTACTAAAAACTGTTACCAAAGGCCGCTATGTCTATGCCAGAACTCCACATCTCTACTATGCCCCTCACTCATGGGGGGGGCTCACACTAGACAGGCCCAGACCATTCCTCTACCCATTCAAAGGTAAGAAGCACTACTTTCTCAACTGTTAATCCCTTATTAAAACTGGAACTTTCTGAAATTCCAGGTGATCTTTGTTTAAAGTGATTTCACCAATCAATATATCACTATGTATCTTTTAGAGTTGTGATCTCCAACTTGTGGCAGGCCACAGAATGAAAGCTCACAAACAAGATTTAACTAGAAATAAAACAAAAGGTAACTGGGTTAAGCCTTTTCTCCAGCCACAAAGGTGAGGCGGCAAGTTTTGGTTCAGAAGCTATAAAAAGTGACCAAGCATTAAGAAATGGAAATGTTACCCCACAAAAATAAAAAGTATTTATATAACGCTTTAAAATTTAACAAGTACCATGCATGATTCTTTATCTCCTTGAAATAGATATGGTAGAGTATTAACTTCATTTACAGAAAAGGAAACTGATATTTCCAGAGCCTAAGGAAAACTTAAGGTCTGGTCCCTTGGTTAAAGTTATAGGAGAGGATTTGAAACCAGGTCTCCCACCTCAAATGATATTTTCATCACACCAGGTTAAGAATAATCCCTTTGGAAGAGGATCCGAAGACACAATATTTTTTCAAAAAAAATTCAACTTTTAGCTTATTTGAAATTGTTGGGAGAAAGTAAAAGCAGAGGGAATATAGGACTGTAACATATTAGGAAATCCAAAAGTCATCCTACTATACCTACTATGCTATCAAAATAGGACAAAATATCTAAAATCAAAAGATAAAAATAAGCTGAGACAGCTGTCAAGAAACCAACGATTCTAGTGCTTCTGAAGCCTGGCCAGAAGTTCTGGGAGAAGAACCTATTTGTTCTACTAGCAGTTAAACAAATGCCAACTAATAGAGTAAGGAGGTCAGTTTTGTTGATTAAATTCTATTGAATTTAAGCTGACAAGCAAGACTTAAATAAATAAGTTTGTGCTTACCAAAACCAGCACTGAAAAATACCGAAGCAGCATAAAATGTGAGGAAAAAATTCTTAAAGCAACCTAGGAAAAGATTCTCAATACTGATAAAAGATAATCAACAGCAATAATGCTGCAGGAAAAAGAAGCTATTCAGAATTTAAAGATACAATTAAATTTATTGATTTTTAGCAACTATATTAAAATTTTGATTTTTATCTCTCATAAGTCAAATATAATGAATAGTGCTGTTACCAACAATGCCACACTTTATTCAAACCAGGATTACTTGCAAACTGAACACTTAAGATGAGCAAATGATCAAATGACTTATTTTTCTTTGCCCTTTACCTCTGGATCCATACCAACCCATAAAGCATTCTGATTCCCTGATACTTGTCCACCGTTACTAATTTTTCAACCATGAATATTCAACAATCTGAACCATGGCAGGTCTTAGAAAGCAATCCATCTGAGGTTCTTACAATTCTTTGATACCTTTCAGAATTAAACAGGCTTTATAGAGATTAAACCATAACACAAGGATATACATGACTGACCCTAAATATGTAAGAAAAATTTAAGGTAATATTACCAAACAACACAATTCAGTCCTAAAAAGTTCAAACTGACTACACCTTTTTTTATTTTTAATACCAGGAATCTTGGACATCAAAAGGATCAGTGGAAATTAACAGGGCCACATAGAAACTTTGTTCACATGGCTAAGATTATATTAAACTGCCAAATATGGAGCTGAATAAAGAATTCCATCTTCTTTCCCTTAAGCATACGAAGTTCCTTTAACTAGTTCATAGATTCAGGTATGTGCAATGCTAACATTTCGAAGACTAGCACGAAACGTGGATCCTTGAACCTAAAAATTAGTATTTTACTAAGTTAATATCACATCATATTGGACGGGAGAGGGGGCAACTTTGTTATTACTACCGCTTCGGCGCACGTGTTTTTTTTATTTTTTTATTTTAAAGAGGTCAGGGGCACCATAGCCCAAATCTGCTAAGAAAGTCGGTATCCCTTGCAGAGGAAAAGAAAATTGATCCATGTGGAAAATAGTAAATGTAAATAATTCGCCCCAAAGTGGCCCAGGGCCATCTTAAGAAATCTTTTAGAGACGCAGGGAAAATTCAATCAGATTCGACAAACAAAATCAACTCGCTCTGGGGAGGCTTGTGTTCTACCCTGTTCTTCCCTCCAAAAATGAGAGCAAAGAGGAAGAAACCCATTTCCCAAAATAATCAATTATCTTTTCTATCCTGGGTCACTTCGGATTGTCTGCATAAAAAAGGCACGAAGCAAGCGCACGTTACAGCCTCGGTATCCGAACACGTCCGGAATAAACCCGGCCGGGGGGGTGGGAGGTGTGGAGCGGCAAAAACAGCGGAACATTAGGTACTGGATAAGTTAAGCCGCCGCTGCCTTCAAACCCGGATTTTGTTTCCGTCCACATAAATGGTGCCCGGAGGCCGCCACTTTCGCATCTGCGTCGCTTCTGCCTCCGCCGACACAGCTTTTCCCCCTCCCCCACGGGCGGGGCGTCGCCGGCCTCCCCGCTCGAATGGATCAGGGAATAGGAGCCGCAGATGAGTCGGAGACTACCTCGGTCTTTTCCTCACCGTGAAACATCATCTCCAGAAAGCCTTGCTCCCCTTCCCGTAAAATAAGCCTCCATGAGCGCGCCTTTGGGAGCTACTGCGTCTCCCTTCCTACCTCGCGCCTCATCCCCAACAAACCCCGGTCCCACCTGTGCCCTCGGAGGCCTCCATCAGCATGAAGCGCGCCGGTCATCTCCCTTCCCATGCGGCCTCCCATCCCTCACCTGCGAGAAAAGGCTCGACTTCTCTCACGCACACGCTGCAGCGTAGGCAGCCGGCACGAACAATGTCTTTCTCTGCCGCGATACCTCCGACAGCGGGGCTCACACGCACAGGACGGTTGCCTCGAGCCACCGCGCGCGAAGGGAATGTCCCCTTCCGACCACCACACCGACCTCCCCTCCCGGCCCCCGTACACACCTCCAACTAATAGCGCCGGCGGGTAAGTCGCGCGGAGGTCAGCAAGAAAGTCGCTAAGACGCGGCCGCAATGGATTCTTCTCGTTTTGCCGCCTCCTTCCTCCAACAACCCTCAAGCCTCGGAAACCCGAGAACCGCGAGGTCGTTTTCCTCACAACCTTCCCGGGCGCGAGGCTCTGCGGCGAGCGACAAGGAACACGGACGTCCCGCCCCCTTTGCCGCCGCCCCCTCTTATTGTTTTACCCCTGCCGAAAGGGCCGGGGAACCCCCCAGCACGGCGTCAGCCAATCACGCATCTCCTTCGTAAGCCGACCCAACCTTCTCAAGTCGCTCTGCGGAGCACGCGCAGAACGCCGCCGCGTTCGCGTACGCTCGCCCCCGGAAAGCCGGGGAACCGGAACCGGCCCAAAGCCGGGGCTAGAGTCCGCTGATTTGACGTCACAAGGAGGCTGCCTGGCCTCAGCCTCGCCTCCCTTCTTCGACATCGTTCCGGGACAAGAGCCGGTTTGCTGCAGCCTTGTCTTTTACGTTGGAGATTGATATTCCTGCCCCCTTTTAATTTGTAATGTCGAGAGGGAGGGAATTTAATATTCTTTCTGATCTGGGTGTATGCAGGTTGCTGCTGTAGACGAACATAAAATGCAGTCAGTGGTTTCAGCACCTTAAACCTATATTGTTTATTAACCCATCCTAGGAAATGGAGTCAAGACGAGAGATATCGTCATAGTCATCCTAATAGTTCAAAGCAATATATAATTCAGGGCTAGTGGGTGCTACCTCCAGGGGTATAGTAAAAATATAATGTGGGCTCTACAGTGGAAGAGAGAATTTATTTCGTTGTGTGTCTAATACGTATTTAAGCATTGCTAAGCATTTTACATACCAAAGGTAAAAGGCTGAAATCCCAGGAGATCTCAGGATTACAATCCTGCCCTAGATCTAGGCCTAGGCTTACCCCCCGGGATAAGCAGACTAGACACGGACACTCTGACTTGTTTCTGACCTTGATTCATGGAAAAAGCCAAATCTCCTTATAGTTAAGGAAGCCACTTTGCATCTTAGTTCTGACCGTTTCTCAGAGAATATCAGATTGCAGAGGCAAGTTTAGGGTGTTTTACACGTGTACACAGGTTCACAAAGACAGTGAGAACATTTGTACCCAAGTTTCCAAAATCGACACTGCTTTTACCTTAGGTTGCTTAATCGTTTTGTTATAAGCAACATACTCGGGCAAACTATCACATTCATGAACTCTTCACATTTTTTTAAAGCATCATAACGCGTACCTGCAGATTTCCCTTTAAATCAAATACTTAGATACCAGGCACTCTTCTAAGTATGTAATTGTTTAAGCCTCACAATAAGCCTATGAGGTAGTCACTATTTTTATGTCAGTTTTATAGTTGAGGAAAGTGATGCTGGAGAGGTGAAGTAACTTGCCCAAGGCAACGCAACTAGTCTTCAGTTGGGATTCAAAGAAAAGCTGTGTGCCTCCAGAGTACATGCCCTTAACCCTTAACCACAAGCTACAGAATACTACCATCATACGAATATGCCACAATTTATTTATTTTCTCTACTGTTGACTGATTGTTCAGTTGTTTCCAATTTGGGGCTAGTATGCACAAGGCAGTTATAAATATTTTCGAACGTGTATCCTGGTGCACAGGTGCAAAAGTTTCTTTAGAGCAGTGGTTTTCAGACCTTAAATGTGCATCATAATCACCTGGAAGGCTTGTTAAACTACTGATAGCTTGACCCCACTTCCAAGGTTTCTGATTCAAACGGTCTGTGTTGAGGCCTGATAATTTGCATTTTTAACAAGTTCTAAGGTAATACTGCTTCAAACCACTTTAAGAACCACTGATCTAGGGCTGGGTTGGCAAACTTTCTCTGTAAAGGGCCAGATAGTAAATAATTTAGGTTTTGAGGGTCACAAATCGTCTTTGTTGCATATCCTCCTGAAAAAATATTCTTTAAAACAACAACAACAACACAATCTTAGCTCTAGGGCTATACAAAAATACGCCTCAGTTACTCTCTGGTCTAGGGTGTATACAAAAGAGTGGAATTATTGGGGGTGGGGTGGGGGAATAGGGGAAGGTCAAGCTATCTTCAATTTTAGTAAATAACCCTAAGCTATTTTCCTAAGTGGTGATTTTTTTCCTCCTACGTATCTCTCTAGTCTGTCCACACTGAATGTCTTCCCATACTTAGTCACTGCCAAGGTTCAGACCCCTTTCATCTTTCCAGAGAATGATTGCAGTAGCCTCCTAACTAATCTCCCCAGCCTGAAACAGCCTCCAGGATGCACCCACCTCCTTGCCCCACACAAAATACACTAAAAACTTCTTGAGGGCAAACAGAACAGTAAGGATTGTATTCATTCAGTGGCTCAGGCCAAAAACTTTTAAGTCACCCTTGTCTGCTTTTTCTCACACCACACAACCAATTGTCAGTAAATTTCTTTCCCCAGTACCTTCAACATATATTCTGGATTAAACACTTCTCATCACTGTTACTGCTACTATCATAGTCCAGGCCAACATCACCTACTGCAATAGCTTTCTACTTGGTCTACAATGCTTCCATTCTTATTCCACTTATAGTCTGTTCTGCTCATAGCAGCCAGATTCTTTACAGCTATAAATCAGATGTCATACTCAAAACCTTCCAAAGGCAACACAATAAAAGCCCAAGTCCTTACCATGGCCTAGAAGACCTACCTGATCTAGTCCTTGCCTACTACTTCCAACCTCCTTTGTTATCATTTTTCTGTCCTCCCACCCAAACTCTTCCTTTACCATTCCAATCTCATTGTCACCCCAAGGCTTTGGATATGAACCTTTATCAAAAGTGTGTGAAAAATCAAAGTAAATTACAAAACTAATTCCCTCTAGTACCCACACTGAAATAGCTCACTTAACATTCTAAAGGTGAGTTAGATATGATTTTCCTTTACACAAACCACTCTCAGAATTTTAGTTATCCTAGTACTGCTTAAATAGTCTACTAGGCTTGTCTAAACTGTATTTTTGGTTATTTTGTATACTTTCTATTTAGTTCCTAGGTTCTCTTCTAGAGTGTTTGAACTCAAATGGGCTATCTGGCAGAGCAGCTACTTAATAACAGCTTACAAGATCTTTAAAACTCCTGGATTCATTCATTCAGTAACTACCACTGAGTACCAATGTATCAAGCAGAATAGGCTCAGGATGAGGCAAAAATAATAGAAACTTAGTGACCTAAGGGGAGAGAGAGAGGGAGAGAGAAAGAGGAGTCAGAGATAGATTGTAGGGAGACAGTTACAATAGTGTTTACACTAGGAATACTGAATAGCACTTTGTACACCTCTTTCATAACAATGATTGAATTTATCATTTAATGTCTGACATCACCCACCCCAACCGGTTCCCCCCCCCCCCACTGTAGGGCAATACTCTCTTGTTCACCTCTCCCCTCTAGCATGTGGCACTGGTGTTCAGAACGTGCTCCATAAGCATGCATTGTCTAACAGAACATTATGAAAGCACAGAGGGAGGGCCCACAGTCTGTTTTGTGGGTGTCTAGTATTTTGGATGTTTCTGCCCAACTTCTAGAAAGATATGGTTTATTTTTATTCTATCTTGATTAAAAATAATGGTGGGAAGAAAAGAAAATTACAGACCAATCTCTCTAATGAACATAGATGCAAAAATTCTCAACAAAATACTTGCAAATCGAATCCAACAGCATATTAAAAGACTTATACATCACGACCAAGTGGGATTTATTCCTGGTATGCAAGGCTGGTTCAACATAAGAAAATCAATCAATGTAATACACCACATTAACAAACTGAAGGA
>JAQZBX010028682.1:0-27682 GCA_029593785.1 Cabassous unicinctus
GGGGTAGGGTGTGGAGGAGGGGGGCTGGACTGTCTATTGGAAATGAGGGGAGGGTTGGGGAAGGGAGCAGGTGAACACTGGGGATTGGTGGGTATGTGGTTGAAACTACAGTGTTGGGAATAATCTTTTGGCAATAGGGCAAGGTAGGGTTACTGGTTAGGGCATTGGATGTGGGGGGCATTCGGGACAGGAGGCACCAGGGGCAGGTTTCTAGGGAGTGTGTGAATATTCATCTTGACATAGCGTGTTATTTATCCGTGGATGGAGACCCACATAATGAGCGAAAAGGTGCTGGACTCCCTTCCTGGGGAGGCCTGCTATGTTCTCAAATAGAGGGGCAGGAGGTTCTCGAGAGCATGGGCAGTGCCCAATAGGGGGACAGACCAGTGTGTCAAACCCTCAGTGTTGTTGCAAGTAACTATGAATCTGGTCGTGCAAAGAGTGAAGCCTGGTGGTTGCCATGCCCGAGAGGAGGGGGAGGGAGGAATAAAATAGATGGAACAGGAAGCATTTTGAGGACGATGGAAGTGTTCATGATCTTGCAATGATGGATACAGGCCATGTTAAGTTTCATCAAATTTATAAAAGTGTATGGTCCAAAATGTAAACCATTATGTAAACCACTGACCATGGTTGGTAGCTATGTTTCAATATTTTCACATCAGTTGTAACAAATGTACCATCCACATATAAAATGTTATTAATAAGGGAAGAGGGAAAAGGGGGTGGATGTTGGATATATGGGAGTCCCTATATTCTGTATGTGACTTTGCTGTGACATAAAACCTCTTTGAAGACAAAATGAAAAAAGACATTGGGGAAATAAATGGAAGAAAATGTCACTGTACGTGCAGGACAACAGATTTTACAGTGATGAAAGGCAAAATGTCAAAAAAATTTTTTTAATTTTTTTTTCATTATTTTTTATCCCAATTAAAAATTTTTTTGTGTATTTTTTAAAACTATCATTATTATTTCATTTCCTTATTAATTGTATTTGGCTATTTTCTTGGCTTCATTTTTGAAGAAGTTTTGGATCACAGAAGGGTTACAACTGTGGCAGGGGAGGACCATTTGTGTGGGGTGTCAGTGGAGGGGGATACATAGGAGAAGGTTCACCTGGACATACATATAAGGCATATAAATGTGTTCAAATGTTCATAGGGCATTATCACGGTGGGTGGAGATTCACATAATAACTGAAAGAATATTGAATTCCCATCCTGGGGGCCTCTGCTACATTCTCTGATGGAATAGCAAGAGTCCCCCAAGTATAGAGGCAATGGGCTAGTGAAGGAGGATGGACCATTGATGGGCCCTTGATATTGATGACTGTGCTTATGAACCTTTACTCTTGAAATTGAAACTTAGCATAGTATTCTAGGGTGCCTAAGCATTACCTCCTGAAAGCCTCCTTGTTGCTCAAATGTGGCCTCTAAGTCAAACTCAGCATATGAATGCATTACCTTTCCCCCAGCGTGGGACATGACTCCCGGGGATGAGACTCCCTGGCACTGCGGGATTACTACCAAGCACCAACTAGCAATACAACTGGAAAAAGACCTTGAATAAAAGGGGGAAAAGGTAAAGACAAATGAGTTTATATGGCTAAGAGACTTCAAAGTGAGTCGGGAGATCATCCCAGAGGTTATGCTTATGTACATCTCAGCAGTAACTCATTGACTGCCAAATTAGACACTACCCCAAACAGCAGGGCTCCTGAGGGCTCTGGAGACACTCAGGCACTATGGTCAGGGCAGACAGCTCATGAGTTTGGTGCTTTGCCAGTGGACCCTAATTTGGGGTTTGTGCTCTCCAGTGTGACAGAATTGGAGGCAGTTGTGGTTTCCCTACACATGGCTCTTCGGTCCCTTCTATTTGAACCTATAGTTGGTGCTGGAGTTGGTAGGTGTATGTCCAAGAGACTTGAATCTTGGACTGTCCTTGTGCCAGCTGGGCCCTGAGCCTCAACGGAGTTGCAATACCTACTCTCCAGTTCACTGGACTCACCTAGGACAACTAACAAGGAGGTGATGATGGACAACCACCATACCAAGGAACCAAGAAAACCTAGAATTGCAAGCAAGAGAGTCCCATCCATCGGCTATATGGTACTGAAGCCCCCTTTCAATTAGAGGTGGAGTGGGCATCACCATCCCAGAATCCTCAGGATTGGGGAATGAACTATGGACTAGAGTGGACTTACTTTTATTCTATTATAGATTTATTGTGATTCTGGCAATAGAAGAACTTATATCATTGATGTGGAGGCAGTGGCCACTGGAGGTTCTGAGGTCAGAGAGAGGGAAAACAGGTGTAATATGGGACTTGGGAATTGTCCTGAATGACATTGCAACGACAGATACAGGCCATTATATATCTTGCCTTAACCTACAGAATTGTGTGGGAGAGTGTAAATTACAATGTACTATATCCATGCTTAGTGGCAATGCTCCAAAATGTGTTCACCAATTGCAATGAATGTACCACACTAATGAAGAATGTTGCTAATGGAGGTAAATGTGGGAAGTGTGGGGATATATGGGAATCCTCTATAATTTTTTATGTAACATTAATGCAATCTAAATATCTTTAAAAAATTAAAAATTAAAAAAAAAGTACTTGTACTACATGTTAAGTGGAATAGTGGTATCTGAAGGTGAACTTAGACTAGTTTAAAATGTATGTTGTAAACTGTATGGCAATCACTTAAAAAGTTTTTTTAAAGATACATAATTGAAAGTACATTGGAGTAGGCACCAGGGTTCTAGGTCTAAATTTTCTGGGTCCCAGTTTCCTCATCTGTAAAATGATGAGGTTGGAATAGATCATCTCTTTCTGATTCCCTCCATGCTCTTAAATTCTATGACCAAAAAATAAAAAAGTCTACTTTCTTCCTTTAGGCAAAGTGATATACATCTACAAGGAGGGGGCTTTAGAAAGGTATAAAGAGCATTTAATTCCTGTTCTATTTTTTCAGTAAATTTGGATTTCCATTTTATGAATTGCCTTTACCTGGCTTATCTAATCAATATAAAATATTGGCTTTGTTCACCTAGTTCAGCATTCCTCAATGCATTGTGTTGTAAGTTAAAAACAGAAAAAGGCTGAAAAGAAAAGGCCATTTCACAGTATTGATTTCACTGCCAGACATTGCATGGGACATGTGCTTTTCAATCCAAAAGAAGAGAAATAAACCAAGCTGCCTTCCTTGCCTAAATGGAGCTCAAAATTGGTTTGTGATTACCTCCCAATCTGTCAATAGACTTTCCTCCCCTGGCTAGCTGTCAATACAACTCTTCTGAGCTCAGTGAACACTTTTATGAGCTACAACTTCCCTGTCAATCAAAAAGTTTTGCTCGTCTAGATTATTGCTTAAATTGCAGTGTTCATTAAAAAAGAAGGGGAAAAAAAAAAAGCCACTTTGGGGCTTGCCTAGAGTACACTGTGGAAATGACCTGCCCTTCTTGAAATTAGATGATGTAGCTTCAGGTTAAAGCTATGGAGAAAAAATAAAAGTTTACTTGTAGGTCTGCTCACACTCTCATCTCTAGACTTTTTTGCCTTAACCCCTTGCAACAGAAATCTCTAACAAACAGAATTCCAGCCAAAAGGCCAATTTCCCACTTTAAAACCATCTGCCTGCTGGCAGACAAGTATAAACACTTTAAGCCTCACTGGACTCATCATATCTGTTCTAGCAGTTCCTTGGATTCTATTCTTACCCTACCAGGAAATTAAAGTGACAAAAAAAAATCAATGTTTCACTTCTAAGGAAAAAAGTTCATATGACTGGACATCAATACATTCCTTCTTAGATTAGACAGTTCTTCAAAATGCATTTGGCTAAATAAATTCCAACAGGCCCAGATGAGTTGGAATGCTGGCATGAGCTACAACAAACAGCAAATCTTCTTGCTTGTTAAAGATCTTTTACTAATCAGGGACTCTGCTTGCTATAGTAAGAAAGATTTCATGAGAAACTTTTATCAATGACTCTCAGTTCTGAGCTTTATCCAAGTGTTCCAGACCATAAGGAGTCTTTTAGACCAGGAGTTCAACTGCCCAGAAGTAAAAATGGAGAAATTAGGACCTATTGCTATAGTCCTTTCCCAGTGCATTAGGACATTCACCCCAAGGGCTCTAAAGCTCAACTCAGGCAAGCAGCAAGGGGCTGTGGAAAAAGTTTATGTTCTGCAGGCAGATGGATTGCTTCTTACCACTTATAGTGACAATATAATTTGGATGTGTTAGGGACAGGATGCAGTTTCTTCTTAAAGGGAAAAAGTGACTTTGAACTGCTTTTCAGTAGATGTCAGAGAGTCCTACATGATACCAAGATCAAAGCTTCACATTTTAAGGAAATTATTTTCTTTTCTCTATTTTATCAGCTGATAATGTGCTGGTTCTGATACTTAACCAAGTGAAAGAAAATGGTCTCAAGCCTGGCTGGCACATTTCTGCCTTTTAAGCTGAAGCCAAATATAAGTCTTGCTAAAAAGCTAGTTTTATTGCATATTTGCCTCTTCGTCAACAGTTTAAAAATCTAAAAAGGGTGTTTTGATAATGAGAAAGGTGGTGCTTGCCTTTATTTTTAGTGATGTGTGAGTTCAGTTTATATTGGTATTCACAAAGAACTACATACCTATTAAAAGCAGACAAGAGAAAGAGAAATGACTCTTGGCTAAAGGATGTTCCATAATAATGGAGTTTCAGAGATTTAAGAAGATTGGTGAAACTTGCACTATGTTCAACATATTTTTTTTTCTAAATAGTTCAAGCACTCTACTTTTCTAGAGCAGAAATTTTTTGTAAATGAAAAGATGAGCTGGTTGGTGGTATGAACTCTGAATCAGGTCAAAACAAAAGTCAAAAACAAAATCCACTGGAAATTTCCAGGGCAGTAATGTTCACTTTGAAAGGTCATCCTTATAATGGAGCAGCCTCGTGATCACCCCCTTAACCTCACATAGCATTATCGATAGAGGCAAACTGGCATGTGCCTTCTCATGTGATGCAAAATAAAGTATACAACATTACCAGTGTGGTTTTGTTGCCAAAAGTGTTTCAGCTGAATTGAATTGAGAAAGTCATTAGAAGACTCCAAAACAGGCTTGGATTCTTCAAAAAAATACCAATGACATGGAAAAAAAAAGGGGGGGGGAGCTATTCTAGATTTAAACACTAGACAACCAAACGTAATGAACAAATGTTGATTGGATTCTGGATCAGAAAACAAATGGGCATCATATAAAAGATATCTTTGGGGCAATTGGGAAAATTGGAATATGAACTGTTTATGAGATATTATTGAATTAATGTTGATTTTTTTTAGGTGTTTAATGGAATTAGTGGATATGTAGAGGAACGTCAGTTTTAGGTGATATATGCCTTAGTATTTGGGGCTGAAGTGTTACAATGCCTGCAACTTAATTTCAAATGATTCAGCAAAAATAAGTACATTTATATACTATCTACATATATGATAAAGACTATGCTCCAAGGCCTGGAATTATCAGTCTTTTGCTCTGCTCTGTCATATTCAAACTTACGCAGCTTTGGGGTAGAGTGTGTGGAGTTACATAGACATTGTCTGCCTTGCGAAAGATGGAAAAGAAGCCCCAGTAACAACTGATATTTTGTATCATTGCAAACTAATAAATGAGAGCTTAGAGCCAGATTCAATTTTATGTATGACAGCTAAATAATGATAAAATTCCTGTACCTCAGAGTTGTAGAAAAAACCCATGCCTTTATATTTATTGCATATAAACTTTACAACTCTTTGATGCATTTGTTTACTCCATTTTTCAGAAAAAGAAGTTGAGGCATAAGGGCTCATAGACATTTGGTGGGCTAACATAGAAAGTGCCAGTGATGGAAAAGGTTCTTGTTCTGTGGAGAATGCTACGGATGAAAGTGGCAGAAAATATAATGCATAAATTCAAAATCAGGTATGACTCACCCTAGGCCTTATCACCAGTTGCTGCTCTGCATTCCAGTAAAGGCAGTCTAGCATCACAGCCTCTCACCTTAACCTCCAGTCTTGCTAACTTAGGTCCTTCATATGCCAATTCATCACAACCTCCCATCTACTATTCCTTGCAGTCTCTCCTTGTCCATTGGCAACTCCTGGTCTTTACTTCCTCCCTTCTCTATGGTAGACTTCACAGTCTATCACACAACACATTTTATTTTCATCATTTCTGCCGGCAAAATTCCAAACACCTGCATCTTCATTACCTGCCCTCCAGTAAATGGTTGAAAAATTTAGATAAAATCACACTATCGAGTATATTATACACCATAAACCATAAACTTACAATCTACAACTAATGGTCTGCTCCCACATTGCACTGAAATCATTCATTCATTCCATATATTTTTTAATGTGGCTTCTTTGTGCACTAGGAATATACCAGTAACAAAGCAGACAAATCTCCCCACTTCTTGGAGCTTATATCAGGGGTTGGCAAACTTTTTTAAAATAAAGGGTCAGATATTAAATATTTTAGGTTTTGCAGGACATACAATCTCAAAAATAAAACAGAAGGTATGTCTATGAAACAGAAATGATCATTACTCTGTATCAGGAACCACAGAAAAGTTCATCCAAAGGCCTGGCTGAGTTGTCTAAAACTTATTATGTTTCCTGTGAAGTTGGTTTAATGAATAAAAATCTAAAAGCCAATAATTGCATTTTATGCCTTAGTTGAGCACCTAAAAATTCAAGATATAAGAATATTTCTTTCTAAGCCATTAACAAAGCACACTTTAATATGTTGGTTTAAAAGTGAGACAAATTCTTCTCTGAGATTATTTCTTAATTTTTTTTTTACAAGGCAGCTATTTTAGTAATATTTGCTATGAAACTGTAATGAACTGCCAGGAATTGGAAAGCTGAATATTTTACTATGAATGAAAAACTGGAGGAGGTTTGAGAATTTCTGGTAACACTAATTGGAATAGTGTCTCAAATGAAAATAAAGTCAATTATTCTTCTTAGATCAATCTTGAAGAGAAAGTAATAATAAAGAAATATTAAAGAAGCTTTTAATCTTTAAATGAAAAGAAACTAAAGGAGTTACTAGGATTTGCTATATGCAGCACTGCTACCTACTAGCACAAGCCAAAATATGAAAGAAAACTTCTCTTTAAAATTCATTGTGCAATTTTTTATGAATTCATTTTTGTAGGGCAAGAAAAATAATCAGACAAATTAGTCAAAGGTGAGGTATCTTTGGAAAATTTAATTGAGACCATACTTTCTTTCCCTTGCTGAAAACACCAAATATTTCCATACATTTTGGGTTCCACAGCTTACAAAGGGGCAGTGGGTTTCCCACAGTTACATACTATACCCAACTTTCTATAGAAAGATCAGACATTTTGCAACCCTGCTTTTGAATATTTCCTTAAAAATGCTTTAAAGGTTCTTTACAGTAAATGGAAGTAAAACAAATAAGGCTTTATTTTCCTTTTCCCCCTTTTTTGGTACTGCATGTTGGAGGAATAAGGAAGGAAGACTAGTCACATCAGTGTTGGTACCCTGGGGATTGCTGCTGGCTCCTCTGAGGTGCACCCACATCACTGAGTCCCTGACTCACTCATGCACTGAGGAACCTGAGATGGGTAAGTGCTGAGCAGCCTGTCACAGCCACACCATGGCCCTGCTGGGTCTGCAGGCTGCCTGGTTCTTCTTGGTGCTCATGGGGCTGCTGGCCTCCAAGAATAACAAAAGAACTAGGGCCAAACCATGACCAGAGGTCTCCTACATGGTACTGAAGTACAAGGAGTTCACTTTTGCAGGCCTTACAATATGCATTTGAAGACTAAATGTATTTACTGAAAATAAAATGAGGAAAAAAAAAAATCCCTTTACTAATTCCCGTATCAGATTACTAAAATGAAAATAAAAGCATTTGTCTGATAAAACATGTTTTCTATGTCAGATGAAAACAACTTCCTAGGCAAGATAACTTTAGTAATGTGTATTTCTATTTCTATAGTTTTGTCTGGTGCAAAAATTTCTTTCAATGTATCATCTGAACACCTTTGTCATTTTTCAAACTTGTGGTTTCATTTCCTTTAAAAAAGGATAAGGCAGCCAAATTTAACTAATTTTGGTTGCAGAAAAACATCTCAGACATTAACCTTCATCTTCTCAAGTGTTAAGAGCACATGATTAAAAGATAAACAGTTTTTTTCTCTTAACAGGAAACTAAGCAGCTATTGCCATCAAATGTATATCTCTAGCAAACACTGGGCCCCTTAAAAATATAAAATTAAATTCTTTTGAGGAATAGGTGTGTGATTTTAGTTGTGTGGCATTTAACACTTATTCTTTGACTTCTGTCGTAAAAAAAATGTGTGTTCTTTGTTTACTTTCATACACAAGTGATTTCTTCATCATCTCAGCAGGCTCACACGTATAGACGGCAGGCTGGGTTATTCGGCTTCTTTCAGAAAGGGGAGACAGACACATGTCATGTGCTCTTAGAATCCCTGCAAAAACTCCTGTAGCTGCGTGACAATCTCTGTATCCACCGTTTCCATGAGGGACTGGAAGCCTTGTTCTCCTAGTAACTCTTGCTGTGCCTTGAGCTTCTCATAGACAAACTGCTGCAATGACACCGTGTGCACAGGATCTTTCAGGGCCAGCTGTGGGATAGAGAGAGGACCAAAATGTGTCAAGGAAAGCAAAACAAGTCCCTCTTTTATGTGACTTACTAAAATTCTTTGTACTTCTGTAGCGACAAAATTCCTTCTACCTCCCTTCTTAAAAAAAGATTCGAAAATAGCCTCATTGTGGGAAAGTTTGTACAAGAAAATTTCATTCAATTAGTCTAACCTCCTCTGTTCTCCAGGATTTCTAAATCTAAGTTGTACTGATTAGCCCAGTTTCTCAAGATCTGAGGGGTCATCCATTTAAAGTACCAAAGTCTGGTAGGAAGCATCCTAAAAGGAATAGAGCACATTGAAGAGCATTTCAACACAACTGTCCAGTGTTATCATTAAGAAAATGAGGCACTCTCCTGTGGGAATTCTGTGATGCCCTCAGGACTTACAGAGGAAAAACTGTTTGCCCTGTCCTGCACTACTATGCCACTCAAGTTTCTAGTAAAAAATAAACAAATAAAACCTACATCTCCTGGGATATTCAGAAAACACAAAAGAGTGCAAACAAATAAATAAAAAATAACCCACAATTCTACTTCCTAAAGATAACTATAGGTATGTTGTAGTAATTTTAGAATAGTTTAAATACAGTTTTAATTATGGTTTTATTCAACTGTCTATTGCAAACACTGTTCTGAGTTACTATATGTACAGCCTTTCCCATATATTTTACCACATTTTCTTTGGCTATTTCAGAGGAAGAATTACTAGAATAAAGAGCATAAAGAATTTTATGACTCCTGATACATATTATCAATTTACTTTTCCTATGGTTTGTACCAATTTAAGAGATATAAGCATTTATGGATTGTGACATTGTTATTATCATGGGGTATTATCATTTTTTAAATTCTTTATAATTGAATAATAGAAAAATACACCATTGCTTTAAGGTGCATTTGTCTCATTATCAATAAAGTTGGACATCTGCAAGGATTTAAGGAAAGTTACATGAGTTTTTGTGCCCAACCCAACATTGAATTTTAATGAACAAGTAGTTCAGTATTTCCTGGTTTTGAAATTATTACTCTAAAGACAGAATGGTTCCTATGGAACCATGTATCAAGGTCTGTTGGTAATTATAGTCTTTTGACTTATGCTTCCCTCTGTATTGTGTTTAGTTTTTAAAGTTGGTACAAGATTTTAGCTCCCGTGGTGCTACTTATCAAGATGTATATTTTTTTGTTCTCTGAAATTTTCATTCCTTGAA
This sequence comes from Cabassous unicinctus, assembly GCA_029593785.1. Classification (NCBI taxonomy): domain Eukaryota; kingdom Metazoa; phylum Chordata; class Mammalia; order Cingulata; family Chlamyphoridae; genus Cabassous; species Cabassous unicinctus. The sequence goes on from JAQZBX010028682.1 coordinate 9,890, forward strand.
ACAAAGTTTCCACTATATTTCACTGCATTAATCAGCAATTTCACTCAGCAGGAATTCAATGAAGCTGAGGCTTTCATTTTCCTGAAGTTATGTGGCATATCATATCATTACTCACTTTTTAAACCTCCATCTACCCTGTGATAATTTTTCAGAAATCATTTACTGTAAAGTTATTTCAGATGGGATTTTGCTAAAGAGAAAGTTTTCTACCTTAGAAAAATGCAGAACAGCTTTGTAAGAATAATATTTTTTCCATAAACCTGGTAGATTATGTTATGCAACACAGCAAAAATCTTAAAGGAAAATTAGCCTAAAACATTGTATTTAAATATGTGATCTTAGCTTGATTAAAAATACTTTTGATTTAACAATTCCCTTTGGCCTCTAATTGTTTCACTGTAGGTAACTGCCAATTTCTAAAATATGTGTTATCTGTTGGATATAAACTCTCCTAACTGTGGCTTAATGAAGAGTATGAACCCTGCAGGTACGAAACAGAAGCCACCTTCTGTTTTGTACCTGCAGGGTATGGCCATAAAAATTCAAGGTCACCAATTACACTCTGTGTGAAATCCAAGTTCCAAGAGAGGCTCCTGACATTATCATCACCGTTGTAGCTGTCATTTGAGGAACTTCACAATGTCTTCCTGATGAGTCTGTAAGTAAAGGAATTATTTCATACTACTAAGTCTAGAAAATCTGTAACCCAGACTTCATGAAACAGACTTTTTGTCTCAGGGACAAAAACTGAAACTCCAATTTAGCAATTAACTTGTAACCTAGGTTTTTTTTATTACTTTTCTCTCCATCAGTCCTGGATAATTATTACTTGGGTACTTTAACTTTAGTTTCAGTTTTATTCTAGTTATGACTTTCGTTGTAAAATGCTTCCAAATCTTTGCAAAATAGGCTTGAGAAACGCACTATTGAAGCAATTAGCCAAAGAAAGTAATTATTTCAAGGCCAGGCAGAGTAACAAAACATCTAGGCTATTTCTTCACATTTGTTTCAAGAGTATGCAATGCTCTTCATCAGAACAATTAAAAGGGAACTAAAAAATAGAACATCTACATTTACTAAACTCCAACTACACGCAAGGCATGTGGTAGGCACGGGCTAGCCACTCCACATATATTCTCTCATTTAAAACTCACAATAAGGATGCAGGAGGAAAGGGAATCCCTACAAACCTCCCCCCAAATCCTCATGTAACAGTGGTTCTCACCCTTTGCAGAACACTGGGAATCACTTGGGGAAACTTTAAAAAGTGCTGGTGTCTGTTGCAAAGGTATGTCCTCTTTATCATGTGTAGCTCTAGACTGTCTAGATTGAGGGCTTCAAGCCCCGCAAGGAGCTTGGCCACATGCATCCATGCTGTGGCCCGGCAGCCTTTTAGATACAGCATTATGGTTCATGTTTTATTTTAAATGCCATGTTCATTAAGAAATCCAGGGTATTCAGATTCTGGGGTTTTCATAATTTATTATTATTATTAGGAATAGTTCAATGTAACAAGAAGAAAACTTAATCTTTGCTCTGGTTAAAACAGTAACAGGCACTTGGAAAAAAAAAAAACCTCAAATTATTGAATGAGTAGTATTACCTAAAAATTCCAGAATTTTATGGGTTTTAGGACATTGTAAGGCATGACTGATAAGTGGAATTCTATTCAACTGTACCAGAGAAATTCCAAATTGGAATTGTTTTGTTACTCTGGTTGTTGTACCAAATTGTGGTACACTCAGAAAATTCTCCAGCTGTCAATTTTTAGGATGTTTGATTTCAATGCCATTGTATTAGTAACCATTGCTAGGAGTGTCTTCATCGTTTAAGGGAGGTGTCCCAGAGTAGTTTATTCTTGAAAATGGACAGTGAAGAGTGGGTTTGGAATCTTTAAGGCCAGTGTGGAGCAGTAAGTGGAAGGGAGCTGCACACCTTCACAGTTTTACCTGGGGAGCTTCACTGAGGGAAAGAGAACAGTGATGGTACAAAATTCGGTTAGTGATCCTTTATTGTGCAGATCCTTGCAAATTCAGGGCTTAGAAAACAAAAGCAAACACACAACATGAGTGTGCTTTGGGAACCAAATGGACTGCTAGATTAAAACACGTTTGTGCAGAGGTGGGCAAGGGGGAACTCTAGGATTCTTTGCAAATGTGAAAGCAGGACATTAATATATGCTCTTGCTTGGTGTAATCACTGTTAATTTCAGGAAAGAGAAGTCCTTAGAGCTCCTTAGCAAACTAGGTCTGCCTGCTTGTTCTGTTTTGCTGAGGTTCCCGTAAATGGTCAAATTGGTATTTGGGGAGGAAGAAGAAAAAACTGTCCTCCCACCTCCCGCCCCGCTAAAAAACAAAGTACAAACTATAATAATATAAATGACAAAAGCATTTTGTTTCCTTGAATAAGCATTTTTTATTCTTAGTTGTAGGGACTCCTATTCTTACCTTCTGTTACAGTATTGATCCATAAGAAATGTTGTTATATTTGAGATAATTTCATCTGTGTGAGTTATTTATTTGCAATGATGTTTGAGAACTGTAGTTTTTCTATGCATTACCCTACAATGTTAGTATTTATTTTAAGGTCATGTGCATGTTTTCCTGCCAAGGAACCTTTACACAGGCCCAAACAAACAAACAAAAATATAGTAATAAACAAATGCCTTCAGTTTCAGAGAAAATGAGGCTGAGCATGGAGAATGAATAGAAAGGAGAAATTAACTGAGACTCTTGGGACACAAATATGACTTGAATCTCTGCAAAGCCAGCGCACATAGGAACAGTGGGCCTGTGTGGAGGGCCAGTAAATAAGTTTCACTGAGGTTCTTTTTTAGTTTTGTGGTGCTGTATGCATACCAAGCAGTGTTGGTGTCATTATTTTTTTCATTCTCTGACTCCTCTACCAACCAAAAGTTTAGATAGATAGATAGATAGATAGATGATAGATAGATAGGATAGAGATAGATAGAGATATATGTTAATCTCCAGAGATCCAGAGGATCCCAAAATCACAAAGTAAATAAGATTCAAACTTGTGAGGAACCTTTATTTAGCCTGTTTCTCTAACTGGTTTTTCTGGATATTGCTAGTATATAACAACATATGTTTATATACTTAGTGTTTAACTCGCTACCTAATTAAGTAGGTTTCTTCTTTGCCAATACTTAAACCTGCACTGGCTGGCATGCACTCTCTCTCTTCTCATCACATTGGCTAGAAACCCTATGTGACAGACTATTAGCAGAATCACCAAACCCTTTTACTCTTCTTCATAGGCACATGGATAGACCATATTTCCAGCCAACAGTATGTGAGCAAAAATATGTGCCATATCCCAGGCTGATTCTTAAGCCAACCCCTTCATTCCCTTTCCTTGTCTTCCAGCTAGACAGAATACATGTGTTCCAGCTAGACAGCATCTCAATACATCTAGATCCCTGAATGATTATGTGCATGAGATACTTCTTTCCCCTTTTGCACCTTATTTGAGCAAAAATAAATTATTATATTAAGCTGACACTACAGAAGTGTTACAAAAGATAACATTTTCTGGTATTTAGAATATTTGTTGTTCAGTGGTATATTTGTGGTTAGTTTCGAATACATACTTCTTTTTATCATATTAAAGACATTCTTTTCTCTCTCAATAAAAAATTTAGCAGAAATAAACTCTGGATTTAATGCTGGATTCAATTTATATTTATATGTTATATTGATATATTCAATTTATATTTTTGCATCTATTTTGTAAATAAAAACCATCAGCAATTTTCTTTTTTCTGCTTTGTTCTTTGCCAGTTGATTATTTTATTTGCATTAGGATAACATAGTAAAAGAGACCGAAAGACTGCCACAATTCTCTAGGTACTAGAATAGATGCACTAGAATAGGACCACCTGTTCCTTAAACTGTTGCTACAATAGGAAGGGAGGGAGGAAGAGAGGGAGGGACTTCAATGTCCATCAATGAATTAGAAAACAACAGCCTGTTATATATCTAAAAGCATTACTACCCAGCAATACCTTTGGTTCTACTACTACTTCCTTCTCAGAAACATAATTAATATTCATGTTTGGCCATTGTGACAGCATCTATTATAAAACCAAATATAAACCACAGGCATTGATCCTATTAAAAGTGGTTACTGGGTAATGCAGAGAATGGAAAGGAGATAAAGAGAAACAATGAGGAGAAATCAGCTGAGAGTTCTGTTTGGAATATAAATGTCAACTTTGGATATGCTATTTGAGTCTTCTGAATATCACTTCTTTTGTTCTATAACCTCATTAAAGTGTCTGAGAAATGTGAACATCACAAGTATGAATCATCTAGAGGAAACACCTGCTCCCTTATATCTCCCTATTGCTCCACTTGCCTCTGTGATTCCAAGCAGTGAGATCACTGAACAAATCTTATGAGAATCTCAAATTTCTTGAAAAAATGCTCTACAAGGTCAAGTTACCCAGGTGAAGGACGGAAAAGACAAAGTGCTATAAATAGGAAATGCTGAATGAGAATCATAAAGGCAAGAAAGTTAAAACTAAGTACTCTTAATCTGTTTCAAAAATGGGACTATCATTTCATCAAATTGTAAACCATCAAAAACTTATGAAAATGACAGAATATGATAGGAATGCACGGGAAAAGGAAAGCTTTCCATCTTGACCATCTACTGATATAGCAAAATTGTTAAAGAAATTACAATATTTTAAGACCTGAATTAACTCCCTATTTCTGGGATGGGAAATACTACCTCTCAAGCAATTTAACCTAAGTTTGCTGGAGTGCTTGCAATGATCTCATGCATGTTTTTAAATATGTTATGTATTTATTTTAAGAGGCAGGCTTGTCACAAAATAAAGGAACAATTCCATAAGCAGTACCTTCACTACTGAACATTCTGCAGATGTCAAATGGAAAACACTTAAAAAATTAACAATGCTGTGATTAATAAAAATGTAACACCACAACCATTATTTAGAAAACAACACTATTCAAGCATTTCAAAATAACTGTCCCACTTTTTTTACCTTTCATCATTGTAGTTTAGGTCTCAGAGAACTAAGTCTATCAACATTTAGTTCACATAAAAATGGAGTAACCATAATCAGACCATATTCAATGTCCTTGAGATTTAAGATATAAATGTGTTTCCACCAATCTCTAAGAATTACTCTAGGACTAACGATATTTTGTGCCAGATAATTCTTTGTGGTGGAGGGCTGTCCAATATATTGTAGAATGCTTAGCAGTATCGTTGGCCTCTACCCACTAGATGCTGTAGTATTCTCCTGCCCTTGTGACAATTAGAAAAATGTCTCTAGACATTGCCATATGTCCCCTGAGGGACAAAATAGCTCCCAACTGAGAACTACTATTAAACAAGATTCTTTCCTCTATTTTTGTTTTACGCAAAGGTAAATATAACTATATTTAATTCACACAATGACACAAAGTCATTTTGAATCGGGTTAAGAAACTCTTAAATTTCTTCACTGCAGTTTCTTCTAGCTCAGGAGTGAAGAAATTAACCCTGGTTTAAGTTCAAAGTAAGTTATAAATACCTCTTGGGTAGTTTCTGTAACAAAAGCTTCTCTATCTTATATCTGTTTCATTTTAAAGTACTTTATTTCAAGGGGACATGTTCAGAAAATCAGATGACTTATTAATATGATTTTTACATAAACTATGAACATGTGAGACACAAAATAAGAATAAAAACTAGGAGGGCAGATGTGGCTCAAATGGTTGGGCATCCATCTCCCAAATGGTTGGGCATCCATCTCCATCCATCGAACCTGGGTTCGATCCCTGGGACCTCCCAGTAAAAATAAAGAAAAATACAGAAGGCACGCGGGTCCCCAAGCCCCATTCGCGGGTACGCCATCAAGCCCCGTAAGCGGGTGAGCCACCAGGCCCTGCAAACGGGTGAGCTCCCCAGGCCCCGTGCATGGGTGCACCGCCAGGCCCCATGCACGGGTGCACTGTCAGGCCCCGCCGAGGCACGCAGCAAGATGATGACCTAACAGAAGAGTGACACAAGGGAGAACCAAGACGAGACGCACAGAAAAACCTGGAATTAAGGTGGTGCAGGCGGTACCTCTCCCACATCGGAGGTTCCCAGGATCGAATCCCGGTGAAGACAGGAGGAGAAGGATGAGAAGAGAAGGCAGGAAACAGACACAGAGAATTGCCCAGTGAATGGACACAAAAACAGCAAAAATGGGGGTGTGTGTATATGTGTGAAAATAGATAAAAGTAAATAAATAAATAAATCTTAAAAAAAAAAAAAAAGAATAAAACTAGGCAAAATTGTTATAAAGTCTACCACAGATAATTTTACCTTGCTAAGGTATATGTAAAAATGATTTAAACTGGCTAGGATATAATGAAATCCAAATGATGTATAACTTCAGTTAACAAATCTACTTGCAGCACAAGTGTTATCTTTTATTTGTGAACATATCAGTCTATACTAGAGAATTAAACAAATTTTAAGAAATGATTTAAAATTATCTTAAATGGATATGTTCTTTATCATATTTTCTTCATTTGACATTTTGCAATGGCATATCTTAACTTTTGCCATTATATGTCTTTATTCATACAGTTAAGCTGATGCTATAAAGAATTGTTTTCAATGCAATGCTTGAAAGAACACACTGTATAACATTATTAGATGGATCTAAGAAATATTCCGAAAGGGAAAAAAACCTGCAATTCTTAGCATTAAATAGCCTAAGCTTTCATGCCTATCATAAAACAACACACTTTTGCTTGTTTTTTTCCAATAAGAATAGGTCTTTCCCATTTTAGACTGAGATTTTTTAATAATTTAAAAATTATCATTCAGTTTATCTTATAAATTATATAAATGCTGAATTTTCAGGTCAAATATTTTCAGAAACATCAGCAATGGATACTAAAATGCACTGTTAAACTATAGTAATTCAAAGAGGCAAGACAACATACTACAATCTTGAGTCCCAAAATAAACCCATGCAATACAATGCGTAATAAAGGCAGCATTTCAAAATTGTGGAGAAAAGATAGGCTAGTGATTAGTTTTGTGACAAAAGATTAACTCCATACATATATATAAAATAAAGCTGAACGAAATGAAAAAAGAAATAAAAAAAAAAAGCTGGCACTAACTCTCCTCTTTATCACAAAAGTTACAGATGGATTAAAGATTTGAGTGAAACAAACACAACGTAAAAAAAAAGATGAAAAAACAAGAGAAATTATGTTGTTGAGAATGAGGTAGGCCATTCCAAGCATGCCATAAAACCAGAAGCTACAAAAGAAGATTTTTTTTACAAAATTTCAACAAAAAAAATTAACAGTTGAATTAAAACAAAAACAAAAACAAAAACCCACCTCAGTAAAAAACAAACAAATTGGAGAAAACATATTTGTAACTGACGAGAAATTAAGGGCTGATATCCTTAATCTATAAAGAGCTCGGTCCAGTTACCAGTTGTTGCATAACAAACTATTCCAAACTAGATGGCATAAAATAATGTTTGTTTTTTGTTGTTTTGTTTTTTTATGTTCATAGATTTTGTGGATCAGGAACTCATAAGGGCAGTGTGAAGATGGGACTGACTCTATTCCATGATTTCAGGGCTTTATCTGGGAAGACTTGAAGGCATAAGGTATTCAACAGCTTGGGCGATGGGATCATCTGATGGCTCACTCACTCATGTATTTGACAGTTGATGCTGGCTGTAATGTGGGACCCCAAGTGGGGAGAATGGGACCTACTTCTCACTGTGCACATATGGGCTTCCTAAAAGCATGGTGGCCAGGTTCCAAGAACAGGTGTCCCCAGAGAACCAGACTCAAGTCACAAAGCATCAGTAAACCTGATCAATTTCAAAGAGAGGGAATGCAGACGCAACGTCTTGATGGGAGGAGTGTCAAAATCACCCTGTAAGAAGTTTTGGAATAGGAGATATTATTATGGTCATTCTTGAAAAATACAATCTGCCACAAAACTCTTATTTTAAAAGCAATAAAATAAAATAAAAAAATAAAGGAAAAAAAATCTAATATTTCCAACAGAAAAATGGTAAAAACCAAAAGATATGAACAAGCCATTCATCAAACAAAGGAATATAAATGGGCTATAAACATCTGAAAAATGCTCGGCCTCACTTATAATTAGAGAAAGCACATTAAACTTCAAAGTACTGCTTTCTATCAAATATACTGGTAAAAACAAGATTAATAATACTCAAGGGTCGGCTAGGGTGTAATAACTCATATATCACCAGTGGGCACATAAATTGGCAATTTGGTATTATCTTCCAATATTTCAAAAGTACATATCCTTTGGCCCAGCATATCCACTTCTAAGAATTTAGCCCACAGATAAAATTGTAGAAATTCACAAGATAGAAGTATAATGATGTTCACTGAAGCACCACTGCTTATAATAAATCAAAAATTGCGAACAATCTAAATGTCTCTAAAGAGCAAAGGTTCTCACATTTTTGGCCTGAGGACCCTTTTATACTTGAAAGCTATTTGAGATCTCAAGGAGCTTTTGTTTATATGGGTTGACTCTATCAATATTTACTGGATTAGAAATTAAAACTGAGAAAATTTAAAAATATTTAAAAATCATTTAAAAACCACAACAAATCCATTACGGCAACAAAAATTTTTATGAAAAATAATTACATTTTTCAAAACAAAAATAATTTGGAGAATGGGATTGTTTCACATTTTTGCAAATCTTATAATGAGTGGCTTATGAGAAAATAGATGGATTTCCATATATGCTTCTGCATTCAATCTCTTGTGTAATGTTTTGTTTGAAATACATGAAGGAAATTTGGACTTTCACATACATGAAACTGAAAAATAAAGAAGCATTTTAATAGCCTTTGCAGAAAACTGTGAATTCTCTTCTGAAATTACACCAAAACCTACATATTGTAATTTCTTAAGGGTTAGTAGCAATGTGGAATATGAAACCATATCCATGAACTTTTCATTCTCTGTTACATTAAAATCCATTGGTCTACCTTGGACTTTGAATACATCTTTTTTTCCATGCATGATTTTGTAACAATATGCAATGGTCACTTGGAAAATATTGGTTCACTGAGTTATGCAGCTCTTCCAAAATGCTGACACATTTCATATCAAAATATCAGATTTGTTAATAACACTGCTGGTTGAATCTGAAAAGTCTTAAAGTACTGGGAAGCTATCAGACTCAATGGTGGCAGATACAAGTTTTCCAAACTTCTAAATTTCACTTGAAAACTTGAATTTTAACATTAGTAACAAATATAGTTATTTTCCTTGAAGTGACAGGCTCATTTTGTTTATTTTTGAGAAAATGTCTGTCACGTACCCAAACCTGAATAACCATGTTTGTCTGTCAGTCGTTCTTTCAAGTTCAAATAGTGTTGCATGAAAAGGCAGTTAATTCAGCTCACAGCTCAATTGCAAAAGCAATTTTTCCCAAGACAACCACTGCCACAGAGAATATTTCCATTATGCCACAGAGAATACTAAAATAAATGTGTACTCAAGAGTGGAGATTTAATGAAATCAATAATTTATACTACTTCAAAGACATTCTTAAATGAAATTGGCTTTTAAAAAGAACTGAGAATGTATGATGGTGAAGCTTTTGTACCACCACTCAATGTCCCTAGTGAAAAAGGCAAATAATATATTAGTATTATTCTGAAATAATACCCCTGTAAGGTTTTGGGAACTCTCAGTCTGTGGACCACAATTTTAGAATTGCTGTTCAAGAAACACCTGGGATGGAGAACCACTCAATGGAATGTGAAATATGCAGCTTAGTAAAAGAAATTATGCAAATCTAAATGTTTATCTATGGAAATATGCATATATATAACTTTAAGAAAAATCAACAGCAGAACAGAAATTTGTGAAATATATACAGATCATATATGGTTATATATGTAAATAAAATAACTGTAAGGATAGCTAACAATGTTAGTAAAGGCTACCTTAGGAAAGGAAATTTTACATCATACATTTTGTGGTTTTAAAATTAGTATGGTTACTTTTATTTTTTAAAAAACTTCTTTAAAATGGCAACTTCCTTATGTATGAAAGGGCTTGTCAATTTGCTCTCCTTCAAAAGATAGGTCCCTTATAAAACATAATTAACATTACTGATAATTTATTGAGAAAAAGAAAGAAATGCAGGAGGGAAAGCAGAAATGAAAGTAGAAAAAACTGCTAAAAAGACTGGCATGTTACCTAAGTTACTGAAAATAAGTTCTTCCAAACTAACCCATATTTTTCATCCATAAATACACAGATTTTACTTACATTAAGCCAACACTGCAAAAAAAAAGTTTCCAACTGAACAGTGATAAAGATACTGACCATTTCCTGATTAAGGAATTGTTTTTAGTAACAATTTAAATACACAAGGAAGAAATAGTAGGCTGCCTGCTTTGCAGTACTCAAGAACTGATGTCAGCAAGCAATTAATTTGAAATCTCAACTAAACAGACTCAGAAGCCATCATCACTTTATTTAGTTCCAAAGGCACTTTCAATAAAATTTCCTTTTCCAGTGTCTTTTGATTACTAGTATGCAGCCTACTGTGAAGGATCTTAACCTCTGTGAATGCAAAGTATTTTTTGATTAGCATTTTAGTTCTATCACAGGAAGAACTGCTATCTCAGGAGGATGCCTGGTTATCAATTTGTGTCTTTATTACATGTCGGCTAGATTATTTCAATTTATTATTTCATTATCCTCTTGGATTGTTTTAATGTCACTTGCAACTGCAGTTTTTAAGAGCTGATTACCCACTGCAACAGTGTATTTCTAAGAGTTAGGGGAAGTTTAACACACTGATTTTGAGTCTTACTGGGATGGAAAGCTACGTCAGTCTCCAAACAATTACATTTTTTTTTATACAGCCAACCCTAGATAAAAATATCTATCCTAGGATAATCTTTTTAATCTGGAAATGAAGATAAGAATATATTAGCAGCAGTATAGCAGTTGAAGTTAGTGAAGCTTGGACAAAAGGTAGAATCTGAGAAAAGCATAGACAGGACAAGGAAATCCTCGCTCCATTTTAAGAAATTGGTCTAGTAATAAGCTAATGGTATTGAATAATTTTTAAGGGCATGTATGTATTATGGATCCTAATATATCAGAAGATAGGTTCTGTGGGTATCTATACATGCTAGTAGAGGAAATACTGGTTATAAAGAGCAATGCTTTGAATACGCACATGGTGAGCATTCAAAAAATGTGTGCAATGAATGCAAAAGGAAAACTGTTCATTTTGAAGATGCTACTCAGTTGCCAATGTGTGGAGGTCAGGAGGAAACAGTTGCATATCTGCAGCAGGGAAGATTATTTGCTACTTGACTAAGACTCAACAGGGAATTGCTTTTAAGAGAATAGTGGAGTGTGAGAATTTGTACACATTTTTAATAAATTGGGCCTTAAAATAATCATATTTGGCCAAAAATATATAGGTAACAAGTACATGACAACCAATATATAAATTAGAGTATATAACAATCAAAAGTTACACATACCGATGAAAACCATTTTAACAGTGAAATTGTTTTTTGCAGAATGAGAAACAATCATTTGCAGTCACAATTTTTCATGCTTTATTTAATACTAAGGTTAAAGAATTTAGTTTTCTAGGAGGCAGAAGAACAAATACAAATTTTGCCTATTTTTGAAATGGTTTTACTAGATATCAATAAAACATTTAAACTACTGATTTCTTTTAACAACCCAGCTTCTGAACATGGTAGCTTTTTCCTGTTATCTATCTACAAACTTTAAAGATCACTATGAGTTAAAGGCTGAAGAAAAAACACACAAAATATCAGCAATTTTGAAGGGGAAGAAAAGAATTGGATGGCAAGCCATAAAAAAACAAGTATGAGTACTTTCAGTATAATAAACATTCAGGTCTATCTACACTTTTGTAAATTTCACACCATCAGTAGAATAAAAAATACCAAATAATATCATCAGTAAGAAAAATGTGACAATTAGTTTAACAGACCCTTTTTCAGGGATCATCCCTTTCACTGCCACACTGCATTCAATGTTCACTCACTAAATCACAACATAAAAGGCAGATGGGTCCAAGTTAAGCCAAGAGAAGGAAAATTAGTCATGAGGGAATAGAGCACATAGTGCATTTATGAGAATTCAGGATATATATTTAAATCCTATGGGACAGAGTGCTGGAATAGTCAAGAGATCATTTCAATTAATTTGAGAGGAACTTTAAAAAAATATACACCCTTCTAAATCTGCATACAATCTCTTGTGTCTATAAGCCCCTCCAGAAGATTTTCCACTGACTGAATCTCAGAGATCAGGAATTTCTCTATAAATGGATTCACATTGATCCTAATAGTCTTTGGATGGCCCCCAAAACCAAATGAAAACTTGATAATTTTCCCAAGTCTTCATTCATACATTCTTACTAAGTAGAACCTTGTTTTTAGGCACTGATACTTATAGACATTGAAACATATTTTTTGAGAATAGGTGTGATATAAATATACATATCTTAAAAGTCTCTAGTTTCCATGTAGTACAAAATTTTCAGCAAACCTATTAATTACTTATACCATTTAATACTGAATACTGCCATTCACTCATTTCAAAACACTGCTTTGTTTACAGATTACGAAGTAAATATTGCAAGAAAAATGAGCTACACGTTACGTTATCAAAGCAACAAAAAGTTTGAAAACAGAAGACTAAAATCTGTATGTAACAACTTTACTGAATGATCAGGTTAATGATAATAGTCTTTGGAAGCGTTTCACTGGTTTTATATAAATCACACCTAACCTATTAGAAACAGGATATTTACTGTCAGAACTGAACAGCTACAAAGTTAACTAGGAAAATTATGCCCAAATGGTGCTATTTGTATTTATTTTGGTACCAACAAACCAGAAGTAGTGGGTTATGGATCTTTATTAATTTGGGGAATGAGAAAACATTTTTAGGGAGAGTTGATGAGTCTAAGAAAAAAAGAAATAGATAGATGAATATACAGCCAAAAAGGAAAACCCACATCAGTTTAGTGATTCAAATACAGACGAGGTTATCTTGAAACAAATGTTTTCCTATTTCTCAATTGACAGGAATGAAATGAAGTAACGATTTTAATTTTACATAAACACCAAACCCATACTTGGTTTTGTGGTACAAAGTAAATCTGGCTATGTATCTACTTTCAGAACCAGAAAATGTTAGATGCCTATGGGCTCTGATTTTCAGACAATTCCAGTGCAAGGATGTAGCACTTTTGTTCCTTCCTGACCCAGTGCTATCTTTGGCAATAGCAGCACAAGAGACAATCAACACTCACTTGTAGACAATATGCTAGGCATACTTAAGATTTTTTATTTTTGGCATTAGGATCTGGGTATAAGTTTCTCAAATAAAATGCAACCCAGCCTAACATTCAATTAATTTGCTTAGGTATGTGACAGCATATCCAAGACTGTGATGCAAATTTTGCCAGTACCACAGGCTAGTCAAATTTGGCTGTTCAAAGCCTAACTCAGGCTACACATTGTTTGCCCTGTATAAGGATCAAGTTAAAACTAAAAACTGATAGTCATATAAATATTTAAGTTTGTCAAAAGTTAAAGGTTTTATTACAAACAGGAAAAATTCATTTGCAGAGAACGCTCAGCGAATAGCAACTTAAAAGTTAAGTATATATAAAAAAGTTAAGTATAACACATTCAAATGATAATGCATTAAACATTTTATTTTCAGTGGTTTGTAATATAACAAATGTTTTCAATTCTAATCTACCTCATGAGAGACAATCCTGTGAAAATATAATAGTTCATATTCAAGGACTAGATAACATATGATAGCTTTAAAGTTTTCTTCTAAAATACATTAAGATATAGTCCCATATGTGTACATAAAATATGCAAAACTTAAGTTTACTAAAAGTACAAGTTATTTTTCAAATTATTTGTTTAAACAGTTCCTAAGAGCATATTTCTGTTGAAAATAATAAACCAAATAGAAAGCTTACTGAAGTATATAACACTAGCAACACAGGATCAAAAAAAAAAAAGTAATTGTCAATGGATTGAGAGAACATAAACTTCTAAATTTTATGAATAAGTTACAAACTCAGAAAACTATGGCAATGTTTATTATTTAATCTAAAACACCATAAACTTAATACTACTTCATTATAGTTAACTATATAAATATACATTTTTAAAAATTACCTAATAGTAAACTGTAAACTCCATTATCTCCATGGGGACTTTATCTGTTTTGTTCACTGATATATCATTGTCTGGAATGTAATGGGCTCCCAAAAAATACACAAAATATTTGAATAAATACAGTAAACACTCAAATGTTATTCTCAAAAAATTACAGTGCTTGTGAATTATCATATATGTTCTCCCTGAAATTGATATTCCCTGTCACTGGGCATTCTACAAAGTTATTACTCCAGCTCTCAGTTATAGTTTGTTCAATGACTGCAACCTAAATTTAATTATTAAAGTAGAGCAAACCTACAAATTAATAAACATGTTTCCTAGTCCGTATCAATTACAAGGACAAGAAAAACTATACATTCTCTGCAGATCTAGTTCTAATTCCATTGACTTGTGGTGGCTGAGATGTATTCTAATCTGGTATATTTTTCTCCCCAAATGTTTAGTTCCCATATATTCTGCAGTTTCAGCAAGAGTGTGGAAGAGTCCTCAAAATATTTAGAAAAGCTACAGAATTTTTAGAAACTAAAATTGTAGAGACTGCATTAGAATAGCAGACAGAACGTTCGGCTGTAATCTTGGCCTTGTCATTACCTAGACCTGTCAAAATATTGCTTTGAGATGATAATGTTATTATATGCAAGGTATTATTATGATTATTTCAAAGGCATATAAATGATGTTTCGATAAGCCATTCTGTATTACTTGTGCTACTGCATCTATAAGCACAAGTAAATTAGAATTTAGTGTAGTTTTAATAATACTAAACATTTATACTGCCATTGTGAATGAAAACATCTAGTAAGTATATATAAAACAGATTATTATTTACAGTGAAGAATATAAAATATTTCTGGGGCTTAAATTGAGAAATATGTAACAGGAAAGAATAATCAGAAATAACTCATTAACACAACTTTACTTGCTGTGTTAAATATTTCATTAAAAATGTTTTCTTAGCAGGCACCATAAAGTTGCCAGAAAACATTAACTTGTTCAAAAACTTGAATGTGAAAAGAAAGTACAACTTATAAATGAATGTCACACGTCACCAAATTACAAACAACTTAAAATGTTAATATATTTGCTTAAATCTTTACAGAAAAGCTATTGAAATTATCATTCAACTAAAGGAATATACCAGAGAAGAAGATTAGAAATTAAATGGAATGCTTGGGGTGCATGCGAATCTCTAAGTACTGTTTTCCCCAAAATGCAAGGTACAGAAAGGGATAATATTTTTGAAAAAAGGAGAAGGCCAAAGTTCTGGACAGCTCAACAGTTTTCCTGAAAGGAAATTTCCTCCTTATATAAGATGAAATACGGAGAAATCTGAGAAATCAATGGAAAATTATTTGGTACATTTGATATAATATTAATTGCCCGCTCTCTGGATTACAAGTACCGTTGCTGTCTGCAACCAAAGCAACTATTGTATCACAGATACCACATTTTAAGGACCATTTTATAACAACAATAACAGTTAGTAATCAAATTTTCTTGTATGTAACCTTGGAACTATAGCAGCTGTACTTTTTCATCCTAGTAAATAAACAATTTCATTTTAAAATTAAAAAACTTTTTCTGCTAGATTGGTTTTTCTTTTAAATAAGAATTCATAATCATCCCCCAGCAATGCTTCCACTTTCCCTTTGAAATAACAACATAATATACCTCTAGCCAGTTTTCCATAAATTTCTAATGTTAAAGACATCACAGTAAAAGAATGATGCTGCAATTACTGAAAAAAAAATAACACAGTTTATACTTGTAACCCTGAAGAGACAGTGAAACTATTTTCTTTATTTAAACTTATTTAAATTAGCACTGTATCATCACTAGATTTACTCAAGGGTTGGCTACAAAATCCCAGCTTCAGTCATAAACTTCTGTGGCATCTTTAGCATATCCTTTAAGACTAAATAAAGCATTGTAAACCTTAGTAGGGATGACAATATAAATCCACATCAAATAACTACTGCAATGACTATCTTCAAATAAAATCAGCCACCATGAAAAAGAATGGCTGTTCTATCTATAATTAGAATAATAATGGTAAAACAATCAGCTCCCAAATAAAATGCAAGTTCACAAAACTGAATCAAGGAAATATGTTATTTCTAAAACTATGTTCTTACACTGCTCTTTGAGAAATATTTCACTTACTTTGAAAATAAAGTTAGAATTAAAATAAAGTGCTATATGATATCATTGGAGATTGTATACAGAATGAAAAACCAGATTTGGGTAGCTTAATTTGCTAAGGGTATATTTACCAAACTAAAATGAAGTTAATAAAGTGTGCACAAAAGCTGATGACTGAACAGAAGCAGAATACCTATTATTCACTTGAAAGTTCAGAATCTTGTGATTATTTATCATATTTTTCTGTTAATACCAATGATATACCCAATGCTTTAAAAAAGTAAGAGTAAGGTGGGGGAAAGACAAAGTAAATGAAGAAAATAAACTATTGGTATATTTTAAAATACCACATAGCCTCATTTCAAGGCAGAAATATTTCTGGAGGTATACTCACAATGGAATACTTTGAGAGAACACTATGTATTAGAGAAGGAAATGAATGGTATTAAGAGTTACAAAATCAAATAATTGTTTAGCTCACTGGCCCTAGGGACCCACTAATCCAATTTCCCTTTCATTTCCCAGATGAGGGAACAACTCCAGGGAGACAAGGTGATTTGTTCTAGGTCACAATTAACAGCACAAACAGGACTAGAATTCAAGTCTTTGTGAGTCCTTGGATGTTGTCCTTTCCTCTACACTAGTTACAAAGGAGATGATTTCTAGCATAAAAGCCAAGTAAAATGCATTAAATATAACATAAAAGAAGACGGTCACAGCAGTACAGTATTAGCTATATGATGAGGATGAAGTCCATGAGGGTTAATTCAAAGGAATGAATATCGTATTATCCAATGACCATTTTAGCTTCCCTGAAAGGAAATTTCATGGATGATGTAGACACTGTGGTGATGCACTTATGATGTAGATGCTACTGTTGTTTTCATTTTGCAAATAAAGAGGGCACAATGAAGTTAGGAAGAGGTAAGGCCGGGAGAATGAACAGATTCTAAGAGAAAAGGGGGGTGGGGGAAGTTTATTTATTTATATTCATTTTATACCTATTTTATATTAAAATATTTAAATATTTAATAATTCAAATATATTTAATAACTCAAAATATTAAAATATTTAATAACTCAAGATCATAAATTTTTAAAGGCAAGATATTTTAGATATTTCTTTTTTTAAAAAATTATTCCTTTTTCTCACTGTAGTCCTAAAGTAAGAATTAATGATTTTCAAAAAAATTTAGCAGTTAGCTGAATTCCAGGGCATATTTAAAGGCCTGGGATGCATCTCAGATAAAAGTTCATTGTGAAAAATCTATAATAATGAAAACCTATGATGATATTGGGTCTCCTTAATTTTTAGAAGCTATTTTTGTAACTTACCATCTTTTTCCTCTTATCCTGTTCTGTGGGTGGTTCTTCATCTTC
>JAQZBX010028683.1:0-27690 GCA_029593785.1 Cabassous unicinctus
AAAAAAAAAAAAAAAAAAAAAAGGTAATCAATGTACCTTGGGCCAAATCTCTCAGAGCAATACTGAAATACCGAGTGAATCACAGTACATCACTCAGATTGCTATTCATGTTTAGCTATAATTTTCAACTATAATCTATCTTATATGGTTTTATTAGTTTCCAAGCATTGGCTCTTTTACTTTCATCTACTTTGCCAATATTTCCAGTAAAAATTAGAATTATTTGGTAAACAGATTCTTACCCTACCTAGCACCCACTATGATTTAGTAGGTCTGTTTTGGAATCCAAAAATCTGTTAAAAAATACCACAGGCAATTCTGATGCCAGGAGTCTGGAAATACATTTTGGAAAACACTGTGTAAGGCCAAGATTTGGTGATTAAGTGGATTGGTATATAAAACCATACTTTAATATAACTGGTTTATATCCTCCAAGAAAAGTCAGAATCGTGTCTTGATTTCTTTGTTAAGTAAAACTTAAGCAATTTCTCATTTCTGCATGCTTTCTTTCTCATGTCTCTGTCATGGTACACTTTGTTCTGTGTGGGGTTGGTTGATGCCTATGGTAATGAGTATCTCAGTTTGAAGTCATTCTAGATGTGAGGGCAACAACTAGTATTTGAGAAAGGACATTTCACATTAGAAATTATATCCACCATGACCTCTGAGTCTTGATCATGGGAAGAAATCCATGATTGGAAATGAAGAATTCATGTAAATTAAAATTTACATGAAGTAATAATTAACTGATTTCAAATTGCTATAAATAGTTACTCATATTTAACCAACCCTTGCTTGTATGATTAGAGGCCAAACCTCTTCAGTGAAGTTGTGGAGTGGGCAGCTTTTATGCTGACAGATCTGTGGTTTGAACAAACAATTTTTCTCAGAGAAGATTTTCATCTCTCTCTGATGAAATCTCCATATTTCATAGAGATTTTATTTCTAATATCCTGTAGAGATATTTTAACCACAAAACTAATTTCTGGCTAAGTGGAGATATTGTGTAGAAATTCCCTGTTCTTCTTTCTTCTTCCTGGATGGAATGTGGGTGAAGGGGCTGGAGCTCTGGCAGCCATTTTTGACCTTGCAGAAAATGACCATGGCAGGAATGCTAAAACTATAAGCTGGAATTAGCTACATCTCTTAAAATGTTGAGGAACTCATGTAAGTCCTGGATTCCTCAGCCTCTGACCAAATCTGCAAGTTAATGAAATTGTATGTGTTTAGGCCACTGCTAACTTGAATTTACTCTTGTGTGTAGCTAAACCTATTCCTAACTCATATGCTGGATTACCACATGGTTTTGTCTTTTGTCAGTTCTTAAGGTTGTTTGTTTGTTTGTTTGTTTACATATATGCTTGTTTAATTCTGACTATCAAACAATGGGTGATTCTTGTGTTGATTTTAGCTGTTACTGTTACAATTACTGTTATCACTCTCATTATTACTATTATTATTACTATTAATATTATTAGGTTAACTTCAACACACAAATACACACATATATTTATATAGACATTACTATTCACTGCATCTCCAGGCAGTGTTGTGGTGGAGAAGGAGTAAGTAAAAGATAAGCTAACAGGAGAAGAGGGTGTGAGCTCAGTCAAAGCATTTACAGAACTCAAAGACTGGGAAGTTCATTCTCATTTGCTAACAGAAAATAATGAGGCCCAGGAAAGAGAATGGACTAGTTATAGGGCAGAGAGCACCACTGGACTCCTGATATTCGTGTTTCCTCCTAGACCCAAGACTGATTCTAGGCATGAGAGTTGAGGGGAGGGCTTCAAAGACCTCTGGTGACAAACAGGGTAGAGCTAGAGGGGGGAAGGGGGCTATGGTGTTAGGTGTTAGAGAAGCGTTTTTTTAGAATCATGAGGTCTTGAATGCAATGAGTTTCTTGGCTGGTCTTTCACTCCTGAAGCCCTGACTGCTCCTACAGGTAATGCTGAGGAAGCAGCATTCAGCACTGGACTCATCATGGGGTCCATGATGCAGGTGGTGCAGGTCAGAGCAAAGAGGGCAGGACCCTTGAAAGCCCAGGGAGTGTGCGCACATGGGCAGAGCCTGCGGTGACCTGTGGCCACATCCAGGTGCAATAGATTATAGCTGTGGTCCATGTAACAAGGCATGATCAACGAAACTAAGTTTGTATGGAAGGCAGGAGGCAATGTTTAGTCTTTGCTTTATCGTGACCTCATGATAGAACTTTAAAATTATTTAACCTCTCCAGGCATTGCTTTCCTTACTTGCGGTTTGAATGTGTCACAATAGATTATAACTAAGGCCCATTTCCTCTTTAAAGCTACATTTCAGGTGCAGTGTGTTTTTATAGGGGATTTACTTTCTGCTTCTGTGTCCACATTGGAAAATACAGCTAGTTAATTCAGTTCAAACGTCAAATCTTGTATACACAGCCAGAATGGGCCGTTCATTCCAGGATTACATTTTGATAGGCTTAATATGACTGTTCTATATAAAGACAGAGTTCCTGGCTTCAAATTAAAGCACTCAGATGGGAAGATCATAAATCACATGCATCTTGACCTTATGAGAGGAAGAGGTTGAAGAACAATCTAAAGTAACTCTGTAACCAGGAGGCATTACAGAATCATTTTCTGCAATGCCCATCAGAAATTATTAGGCAGGAGTTCCTGTTGCACTTGAACACAGTTTACAGTGTAATGTCTAGAGATTGAAAATGGAAATGGACTCATTATAAATGAGCAGTAGTTACTCCCAAATCACTAACAGTACATTTTTTTTTAGCCATCAGTAGGAACAGTCATCAACATTGATCATTGATTTTATTTGTCTTCAGATGATTTCTGCTTTATTAAGTAGTAGAATATTTGCAAAACGGGTTAAGTGCCAATGGAAACTAGAAACTAGAATTGTATCCATTGTATATCTCAATGATAACAATGTCAACATTTTTTATTTCTTCCCCAAGTCTATGGAACAGCATTCTATTGGATTCATTTTAAGGCACTTGCAGTGTTTTCCTTTCCTCTGCAATTAAAGGAGCAGGTAGGACTGCTCATTCATCCACAATTTTCTTTTGCACTTTTTCCTCCACCTCAATTAAGACAATGGAGAACCTATGTTAGTAGAATAGATACTATTCTAGTATTAGATAAATATTGTTAAAATGTACAGCTGGGCCAGACAAAGGTAATAAATATTTGGCATGGATAGGAGATGGGTAACAAGGATTTAGGTCATGAGTTTTTAGCTGTAAGTTTTAGTATTTAAAAAATTTTTTTTTTAGGATTTTGTCTCTCCAGGTAAAAGTCTATTGCTCTAGTAATATTTATTCATTTGTTTGTTTATTGATTGATTGATTTGCATATGTTTGTTCTGCTCCAGAAAGTGCCACAACACAACATATTCCATCTGGTTTCCCAAACTGAGAGAAGGTTTATTCAGTCTTGTCCATTAGAACACTTTATGTTATGTCTAGTTAATATATTTGGGTACAGCTATTGTACCTTGTACTTCTAGTTCAGTTTATGTTTCTGGATTAGACATTTTCTTGGTACTTCTAGTATACATGTCTTAAGAATTCAAAGCCAGGTTGTAGGAAATTCAAAGAAACAGACATGGTTTCTGCTCTTCAGCCTTTGCAAACTTACAGAAATATAGAAACTACACAAAATAATATCACAATATACTGTCAATCTAGCATGGTGGGTAAAGTAAACACTGTATTAGTAAATACTTACATTTAAGAGTTCTAATTCTGCCTCTTATTGGTTGTATAATCATGAAGCAGCTATTCTAATCCTAAACTTTCCTTCTGTAAAATGGGGATTCTGTCAGTCCCTATCTCATGAGATGGTTGACAGGATTAAATAAAATAATGGATGTGAAATGCCTCATACAGTGTTTGGATATGATAACCATTCTCTGTTAACAACAGTTATTATAAATAATGAGTATGTGAGATGAAAGTATAATGCAAATTAGCTTAGATTAGCCATAGGAGGATTTATGGAGGAAGCATATTCTGATTTTGATTCTCATATACAAGAAGAGAGCAGAACCTGCTTCATTTAGTGGGAATGACAATAAGGAAGTCAGATATATAAGCAACAGGACAATGGGGCATTGTATAAATCACTGAGCATCAAATCCTGGATATCTACCTAAACCATGTGATATAAGGCCATGAAAAGAGACCTTGGGTTAGTGAGGAAACCTCAAACTATATTCACATTTCTAGGGTCCAGTAGCAATTCCAGGGTCAGTAGGGTTCTATGCTGACTTCTTCAGGAATCACACCTTCCTAGTTAAATAGAATTGACTTGTCCCAAGTACATTTCTATTAACTCCAAACTTCCAAGACATTCTTTCCTGGAGAAAGCCTAACCAGTCCTTTTCCCAAACAACTCTGATTGAACCATGTCCCCTTATAGCAACTTGGTCTTCCCTATGTAACGGCAATTATTGTGGTGCACCATATTTGTCAAATTTTATTTGCTTCTCCAATAACCTCCTTGAAGGGAAAGATATTTTGTCACCATACGACATTGCCTAGCACATGGTTAATTCTTTGTATTTATTTCACAAAATCAATGTTGCTGCTGCTCTCTCATCATTTAAATTGGGATTACATTACTCAATGGACGATAAGATCCTTCAGTATTAACATTTTGATATAATAATAGTCACAGTCGCAATAATACCTTGAATTAATGTAGACATTCTTTTAGTTTTACTTTCAAATGCACCATCACAGCTAAAATCTGTGTACTTGCAGTATGATTTATCCTTTTTTACTTTAACAAAGTGCAAAAGAAAATAGACATTACTGTATAAGTGTACATTCTTTTTTTTAACATTTATAATTTTTTCCTTGAGATTTAGTTTTATTTTTTTCCAGCATATATCTTTTTTTTTTAAATTTTTAAATAGAAGCTTTAGATTACAAAATTACATCGAAAATGTAGGGGATTCCCGTATGTCCCACCGCCTGCCCCTCCCTCACGTTCCCCCATTAACAACATCTTTCGTTAGTGTGATACATTTGTCACAATTGATGAACACATATTGAAGTATTGCTACTAAACATGGTCTTTAGTTGACATTATATTTTATACTTTACACCACACAATTTTATAGATTTTGACAAGATGTATAATGGCCTGTATCCATCATTGCAATGTTGTGCAGGACAATTCCAACATCCCCAAAATGTCCCATATCATACCTATTTTTCTCTCTCCCTCCCCTCAGAACCTCTGGTGGCCACTGCCTTTATCTCAATGATACAAGTTTTTCATTGCTACAATAATAATAAGTCTACTTTAGTCCATAGTTGCATTCCCTCCTTATGTTTGTTCATTCCTCAATCCTGAGGATTTTGGGATAGTGATGCCCACTCTCTTTCTGATTGAGAGGAGGCTTAGAGAATCTTACATGCATCATCATTTTCTGTATTATCAACTGAAAACAAAATATCCCATTAAATCTAGAAGCAGACTAAGAAAAATTACATGAATTATCCTAAATGGTAAGTACTTGCTTCTTATTTATTGTTTATTTTATGTTGCATATGTTAAATTTGGCAAAAAGTCTGTGAATCTTAGTTTGGAGACATGTCAATGAGTTTGATACAAAAATAAATCAAATTAGTCATCAGAAAGAGTTTTAATCCTGACTGTATACAGAATGAAATGATGTCTTGCTAATGTATGTAATAAGTACAGTCTAATATTTTGGAAATAGTATGTGCTCAGTGTATTTTAACCTTCTAGTCACATTGGACATTGTAGCTCTAGATCACACTGCTGCATATATCTCTACAGTAGCAGTACTATCTATCTATCTATCTATCTATCTATCTATCTATCTATCGACGATCATTAATTTCATGTGCCAACTTGGCTAGTGTATGGTGTCTTGTTGTTTGGTCAAGCAAGCACTGGCCTAATTGTTATTGTAAGTTAAACATGGATTTAAATCATAAGTCAGGTGATTGCATATACAGCTGATTACATCTACAGTCAACAAAGGAGTTTGCCTTCAGCAATGAGAAGAATTTCTTCACCTGATCTAGTTGGAGACCTGAAAGCAAGATCTGAGGATTTCAGTAGTCAAAAATAATTTCTATCTCTATTTCAGCCAGATGTTGAACACCTTCATCAGAATTCCCAATTTTCAGCTTCTCCTGGGAAATTTAATGCCACCATTAAGCTCCCAACTTGTGTCCTCCCCTACAGAATCTAGACTTATCAATACCCACAGTCATGTAAACCAATTCCTATAATAAATCTCATGATATTTATATATATACATATCTATCCTATAAGTTCTGTTTCTCTAGGGAATAGTATGTAATAGTAAAGGAGAAAAGGAGAAAAATAATATTCTGAACTCAGAAGAAGAACATGTAAGACAGCTTTGGGAATGGCTGGTTTCAATTGATTTGAATAGTACTTGCCTAAATTTGGAAACTGAGGTACAGTAGCTGTTGGTGAGATAAGATTGATGTCTCTTATTAGAAGATTTTAATGCAATTTTTATGATGCAGATAACTATTCTAGGATTTTCCTAAGGACATTGGGCTTTATTCTGTACAAATCATCCTATACCTAATAGAGAAGAACGTATGGCTTTATGTCCAGCAGGGCCATGTACAGATTTATGTTTGGAAAGGTATGAATAGCTCGGATATTTACTTGAATGGAAGAGATGTAAGGGAGCCTCTTAACCCCTACACCAGCCCCACTTTTGGATCTTCTCTGAAAAAGTAACATTTTTTATGTTGCTTATACTCACTGTCTCCTTTTTTTCCCCTCCCATTGGGGGTGGGGGATATAAATATT
Organism: Cabassous unicinctus; assembly: GCA_029593785.1. Taxonomy (NCBI): domain Eukaryota; kingdom Metazoa; phylum Chordata; class Mammalia; order Cingulata; family Chlamyphoridae; genus Cabassous; species Cabassous unicinctus. The sequence continues at coordinate 6,834 of JAQZBX010028683.1, forward strand.
ACATTTACAGACCCACTAATCTCTCCATTGATAACTATTATCTGTTACTTAAAGTACCAGCATGGCTTGCAAATTCTTGTGTGTGTGTATGTGTCTAGTGCTAGGAGTTATTTTATTTATTTATTTATTTTTGGCTTGCAAATTCTGACCCTCAATTTCTCTTCCACCTCGTCTCTAACATCTTCAACACTCTCATCTCAAAATGACCCTCCCTCACTCTCCACTCCAGCCATGTCTTCCAGTCTCGCCAAGTTCCTTCTTGCTGTAGAGCTTCCAGTCATGCTGCTCCATTTTCCAGGATGATAAATGCTTTTCCTATTAGCTGGGTTAATTCCTTTTCAACTTTTAGATTACAATTTAAAGAATGCTCGTTGGGAAGCCATCCTTACTCTAAAACTAGATCTAATTTATCTGAGATGCATAATAACCGCCTGAGTAAATTATAGACTCTGAATCCAAACTGCCTAGGCTTAATGTTCACTCCATCACTTACAAGTTGTGTGAACCTGAGCAAGTTACTCTTCTGTATTTCATTTTCTCATTTGTAAGTGGGGGAAGTAATTTTACCTAACTCATGGCTTTTTCAGGAACCTAAATGGCATTATAAAATAAATGTCTGAAACTTAGTGAGCCCTTTTGCTTCATTAATAGCTATAAACACCACATTGCAGGTACTTTGAGTATTAAGAACTCTTTCATATCCATCCATGTTTGTGTCTAAGTTTGCCTTACATGGCTCTAACAGACTAACATTTCCCATAGCTTTACATTGGATTTTGGATAAAAAGCAAGATCTTTAACCTGATTGACAGGCTCCTGCACAACCTTTCTCCTTCCTGCTTCTCTAGTATCTCCTGGTCATGCTTTTTCTCTCTCCCAGACTGACCTTCCATCAGTTCCTTGGACCATGCTCTGTTCCTTATGAGCATGGTGATTTTGTACAAGTGTGTTTCTCTTCCAGAAGTCTATTTAAACACGTCCACTTGGTTAATTAACTCCTTCCTTTACTTTAGATACCAGCAAAAATTATGATTTATTTTTATCTTGGTGATAATATCTCATGTTTTCCCCTCTTCTCTCTCGTACCCTTTGAAGGAAGTAGCTGTGTTCTTATTTATGCGATATTTCATGTGATTATTTGATTAATATCTATCTAAATTTTATATTTAAATAGCTCTTTAACATTTTTATTCATATGATAATTTGATTAATTATGTAACTAAACCATAATCTCCATGAGAGCAGATACTTTGGGTTTGTTTAGCATTTTATTCCTAGTGTCAAACACATAACAGATGCATAAAATATATTTTTGAGCATTTCTGCTTTAGTTCTGAAGTATGTACTTTGTTCCACAAACTAATGACAATTGATTACTCAAAATACTTTATTCTGGTAAATTGTAAATATGCCCAGTTATAAGTATAGAGATTATTGTAATTCAGTGTCATGATTATAGCTGGAATATTAGAAGAGAGAACCTAGAAAATGCTGCAAGGATTGATAGTCCTGTGGTTTCCTCCAATGATACAAGTCCTAGCTGGTTTTTTCAAAATAAAGTTATTGCTTGGTTAGAAGGATATAAACTATACCAAACCCTGATAGTGTTAATGCCATACCAATGTTATAAACATTTTTTAAAGTAGCAAAAAGCTGGAAGTTCAGAGAATACCCTAAATATTCTGTAGTGTTAACATAAAAATTTTTTTTTAAATTTAAAAATTAAGAAAACAAACAAACAAGAGTGATGTGTGTGTGTATGCACTTCATGTCATCTCTCTGTCTTAATATTGCTTTTGGCAATAGGATTTTTTGTAAACATCCTTTACCTCACTGTTTTTGTTATTATTTACCTTTCACTCCCAAGGTACAATTAAAAAGGCAACTACATAAGGGCAAAAATCACTTCAGGGCCATAGAGAGGTGATAAAAAATGATCTGTTTTGTGTGCATAAGCTTCAAACGGTTAGTGTATGGCAAAAGTGCAGGCTCGGTAGAATAAACAGTTACAGATAATTTAAAAGTATGTTCATATTAAATATATTTGCTTTAAAATCAGAAGTTTAGGGCTTCCTTTGATTTTCTGCATTTTCACAAGATAAATCACTTTTCCATTTGCTCTCTATCATTAGCTCAATGTTTTTAAAACAAATTTTTATGGACATCCTCGTGTTCAGAAATTTTGAGTCTGCTCTTGGGTAAAACCAATTACCTAAGTGACAATCTCCAAATGTACATCTTCATTGTCGCTCCATGGGTCAGAAATGTTTACTAAAACCTCTCAGAAATAGCTAACTGCAGAAGTAAGGGAAACCTGAAAGTGTTTAGCTCTTGTAACATTTGAATGTTTATGGATATAAAAATATACCTGCTAGGAAAGCTGACACCCAAATAGGGATGTTTTATCTTAAGCAGTTAGACTTCATAAACATTTGGAATCCCAGTAGTTTCTGTTTCAGGATGCCATGTCGTTCTGGATGTGCTACGGTGCCACAGCAGTGTCTTCCCATTAGCCCGGTCACGTCAGTCAGTCCCTTTCTGCCAGCTCAGGATTTCTTTAGCTCATAACAGCCTGACCTTCTGCTGGGCACAAGTAGACAGGTAGTTCATAACCCTTCTCCATCAGAATTAGCCTTCATGATACTACTTAAATTGTGGTGCAAATTTAGAGTTCATTATTAAATGAGGCATATGTTACTACACTTATAACTGATTCAGTCTAGTTATTTTTAGTTTGACCTTTTCTGTGTTCATCAAATCATTCTGGCAATAGACATTGAGATACCCTTTACAGTTTGTTACAAAAATTTCCATAGCTTCTATTTTATAGGGAGTTTCCACATTCTCAGTAGTTGCATGGTTAATGTTAGACTTCAGTGTAAGCTTAAATGAAAGTGAAGTAAGCATGGATACCCAGGATGTTAATGATCTCTTTTCCAAACTTGCAGCAGGTTCACTCTCCAAGTGTAACTACATTTGAAAGAATACACCTTCCCCCAGTTATTAAAAGTGACTAAAGTAGAACTAAGAACAATGTATATTATGAATTGTTGTAAATTATTAATTCTTTTCTGACTTTCTCTGCCTTACCCTCATTAATCTACATTAAAAACTTTCAAACCCAAAGAGATAGATAATTTTCAGAGCATGACACTAATATGCAGCCAAAACATACCTTAATATTTTAATTAGGAGTTTCAAAACCATGATTCTTAGAATCTACTATTGGAATGAGAAAACAGTCCTGTAAGGGACATTTTTTTCGTAAAGGGCAACATCTAAGAACCACAGGAATGCAAGCCAATGAAAAAGGAGAAGAGGACACATAAGGACACACTAGAGGAGAAAGATCCCTTAATAAAGGTAAAATTCCAAGTTAAAAATCTGAAAGGCTATGTTGATCTCCCTGCACCCTTAGTGAAATTCATTGCTGGTGCTATGGGAAAAGCACAGAATTTTACATTAATTCCTTACTTTCCCAATTTTATAGATTTATTCTTGAATAGTGGTAGGTGATGTGTAGTAGAATTTGTATGCAACTAGTTATTATTTTTTCTTCTTCTTTTAAGTATTCTGCTACACCAATTTTATTATCATAGTGTAGATATTATACCTATTGACAAATGAATCCAAGGGTGATTTTTACAGCTTAGGGAAATTCTGAAAACCCCAAGAAAACTTTTTATATGCTATAGATGAGTTATTTAAGAAATAAGCAGATGCAGAGTATATTTTGACATAAAACTTTTCCCATAATATTATAATGGCTTGATGAAAATGTTGGTATACTGAAGTAGGATCTCACGAGAAATGTTGGTAAGAGGTCAATATCAGATCTTTGTTGTTTCTTCACTTGGAAAGTCACCAATTATCTAATTTCAAACTTGCAAGATTTTTTTTTTTTTTTTTTTGCATTTCAGATAATGTATTCTCCATTAATTTGGACAAGCACAACTGAGAAGGACTTATTAATTCCACGTGTGATATTGAAGCGCTAACTCGTGAACTAAGAATTTTTATTTTGTTCATGATTTCTTTCCATTTTTTTTGTAGTATTGATCAATTCTTGAAAATAACTGTCATGCATGTAATTCTTTAATGGGAACTGACTTTTTTTGGTATTCTGTCACACTAAACCTTTGGACAGCTATAAGTTGAATATCTTTAAATGCAGGAAACAGTAATTAGAAGTGCCAAAGTGTTAGTGTATATAGCTGTAAGTGTAAAAATGTACTAGATGTTTTAAAAGATATTGAGGTTAGAAAAAGAGCAGCATTGAGAAAATAAAACAGCAGGAACTAAACTTCTCCTGTGAGTCTGATTTGAGGGATTTAGAGGCTAATCAAAGGAGTGATTTAAATGCTTCTGCTTTTAAGTGCATATCATTTTTTTCATTACTCAATTCTCCAGTTTTATTTCTCTTTTGCAATATACACTCTCATAGTTCTTTTTGCATTATCCTTCCTATGCATTCTTCATACAAACTTCCATAGACTAATATTTAAATCAAGTAAATACATGCCCATTCTCCAAATGTTGCCCATTTTGTGATTGCTGGATTAACATCTTGGGCAGGTTATGTCCACTGTAAACTCTTGTTTGTTTCACATGCCTCTGGACAAGATATGATGTTTTGGTATAAATCAGGAATTTACAGATTGTGCTACAAATTGTCTTGCCTATTTCATAAGCTGTTTTACCATAACCTTGCAAGAGATCCAAAAGCAGCTTCTTTAGTCTCAGTTAGGTACACGTTCATAAAAGAGGGTTATGATAATTCAAATAATCAAAGGTCCTGACATATAATCTAGTTGACATAATAAAACTAATATTATAAATTCTGAGAATATGATATAGGGACCCAAAGTTTTAATACTTTCACTAGAGGTAGGAATATATCTAAACTGATATTATACTTTTCTGTGCCTTATCTGCACTTTTAGGGATGATGGCATGGAAATATGCTCTGCAAATATGTCTGAATATAAACAAAATATTTCATACAAAAATTAAGAACATTCATTTTATATAGCTGCCTTATATCCTTTTAGAAGTCTTTCTCTTTCCTTCATACATATTATCTATTACCTATTATCTATTACATATATAATAAGAGTAAATATGATTATCTTTCATACTAAAATGTGCATTTCATGTTAAATATATCATATTAAAATATAACTTTGATAGTTGATTGACATTTTTATATTTGTGCACAGACTGCTAAAATCTCTAGCATTCTCTGTCTACACAAAGCTTCAGAAAATTGATTTTCAACTTCCTATTTTATTTGACAGGGGATTCAAATGGTTAAAAGAAGTTTTCCAGAAATTCTAAAAATTTCCAAATTTTTTTATTACTCATTGGATATAATAAAAAGATTTTGCATTTTTAAAATATACTATTGCTTTTTAAAGAAATTATTATGTCAATAAATTAAAAATAAATTGACTCATTTACCCCATTTATTTTTTATTAGAAGCTAACTTAATTAGAATATTGAAATGCAAAAATATGTAATATTTTCAAAAAGTGACACCCTGGAAATGAATATCTTTGACAGTTTTCACCAAATATCAATACATTTATTATATATATGTACATAAGTTTACATTTACATATAATGTATATAATGTATATATACTTATATAAATGTATACATTATATACATTTACATAAGTTTTTGCTTCTAAAAATCTGTTTCTTTGCACCATCAACTAGAAATGTCATGTTTAGTACCATTACATTGATAATTTCTCTTCAACCAACATGATTTCCATCCAGAAATATTAAATAAAAAGAAATAAATTCTAAAGTTATTTTTAATATTTTTTATAAAGTATTTTAAATTTTAGGTTCATAATAAACTAAAATGGAAAATGGCTTAATTTGTACATATGCAATGATTATTTTACCTTGTATGATTGAAATGATAATAATGATAATATTACTATCATTATAATAAAAATATTAAAGGTGGCTCATATATTTTTTTTTTATATATAACTTTCTACTTCAGTTTTTTTTTTTTAAGCCTTTATTTGGGTAGAAAAATTTAATGCCTTTTCAAAAAGTCTAGCACTGTTAGTCTGTATATTTTGTGTAGAAAAGTATCTATAAATATAAATACAAAATGGGTTTTGATTCAGTGTCCAATTTTATTTAAAAAATAAGCTTTCCTGATTAGACCTATGACCTCAGCCAAGTTATAAACATTATGATAATTATTTTCCCCTCCTTTTTCAAATTAAAAATAAAATAATGGTAAACTTTAAGTGCTTTTGTAAGGTTGAAATGAGATAATAATTGTGTGTCTGGCATAAATTTATGCTTGCTCTTTCTTTCCTTTCCAAAACTGATTTTTCTATTTGATGAATTGGAACTCACTTACATAAATGCAAGGTAAATGTTGACTTTTTAAATCTCAGTTCATACTGTTTTCATGAAAGTAAGAAAAGGTAAAAGATTTATTAATTTAACTTTACAATACACATATTAAAATTACTTCTGTGAAAAATGGAATTGCTAATTAATATACATAAGACATTTGATATGTTTGTTTGTATGTTGTTTATTATTTGGTCTTCTAGGCTGATCATTGTCTGGATGAGATGGTAGTGTATAAATATTTATGAATATTAATACAATATTAACTCTATATATCTACAAAAGAAAACTTCTTAATCCAATCCTTTGTGTTTGAATTTAGTAACCATTTAACTCACAAACAAATAGGAATTCCACAATCTGAGTCTTAAGATACCTGTTTTCTTATACAGATTGTTTCTAAATCAAAAATAGTCTGAGTCAAGAGCAAACTGCAATTACGTCCATGAATCAGATTATAGGTCAGTAAGTGTAATGATCACATCTTCACTTCTTACTATCATTATTATATTGCTATTATTGCTATTAATAATAGTTTAAAATAATGTTAAGTAAAATAATTAATAATGCTAAATATAATGCAATATAATATGTGTTGTGATACAAACTTTTACCACTCTGAAACAAGTTGGAGAATGCTAAGGACTAAAAATAGAAAGAGCCTTGGTCACTGAAGGCATACTTAGGTCACTAGACCTTTCCTGGAATACCTCCTCCCAGTCTCTTTGTCACAGGAGAAAACAGAAAGACAGACATGCCTATGCTTTCCATGGCAAACTATACTTCCCTTTGGTATTCCATGCCCTAAAAGTACTATTTCCTTCAAAATTTATTTTCTGCAGTATGGCTTTTGTATCAATCAACTATTGCAAAAAAAACACCCTTAAATTTAATGGTTAAAAAAGCAGTCATTCATTCCCATACATCTGCAGCTGGCAGTTAACTGATCTAGTTTGACCTGCTTGGGTGGCTCTCCTGACCAAAGCTGACATATTTCTGCTTTTAGAGGTTGGCTTGTCTATCCTGTCCAAAACAACCTTGTCCAGGTTCTTCCCACAGATATAGTAGAGACTCAACAGCACATGCCCAATTATACAACACATTTCAAATATCTTCTTGTATTAGGTATATTAATATCCTTTTGTATCCAAGAAAGTCACAAGGCTGAATCCAGTATCAAAAGAATGAAGAAGTTTAGTGTCTCATGGAATTGAGGAGATGAAAGTGAATATTTTTGAGCAATAAACTGCTTTGTCTTCAGACTCTATAAAGACTGAAAATAAAGACTATAAATCTGTAAAATGGTTCAATTCATAGTTAGTATGCAATGAAGAAAGTCTCAGCGTTCTAGGTATTTCCATTGAGACCACTGCTTCTTTGGCTTCTGTACATCCAAAAGGAAAGAGGAGGCCTGGACTCATATGTTCTTACCAACAACACTTCATCACTCCCTGTACTTCCCCAACAGATAACTGTCCCACCATTACAATCTGATTCAGAACATAAGAAATAATACCATTGTGTCCTTGTTGGGAGACAATTCTCCGTGTTTCTCTTGCATTTCTGCATATCTTGAGAGTAGAGGCACTGACAACATTTGGTAAGGACTGTCTTTTTAAGAATGTTTCTCCGGTCAACAGACTTGGAAGATGGAGATTATGTCACCTTCAGAGGAGAGGACAGATTTGTTTATTGTCCAGTAGAGTAAGTATAATGCCTTCCTCTAGTACAAAAGCCAGGCCCATTTACTTAGAGCCAAGGATAAAAGACTTGGTTTCCCTGAACTCCGTTTCCTCATCCATGCCCCAAACCTTCTGCGTGCACAGCATCTACCTTGGTAGCTCTGAATTGCTCCCCTGAGTCCTTTGTCTATGATCTAAGTTTCTAGTGTTTTCTGCTGGCATCCATGAAATAATAGTAGACTAACTTGTCAGCTTGCAAGCAGGGTAAAATCTCAGATCCTTTACAGTTCATGGTACACTTTATTTTTGTTGACATCAGTTATCGAAGAAAACCAGAACTCCCAGATTATTCCTGTGTCTCATACTCTTTAAACTACATATTCCACTCACTCTCAGTCAATAGTAAAAATTCAGTATGTTCTCAATCTCTTCTCTGAATGTTCTCTTTATTTTTCTGCTTTAACCCCTATCTTTCCTGAGGATACTGATTCTCTCAAGTGGAAAATGATTTTCCTTCTACATCATGGACCTAGAAGTAAGGTAAAGCTCCCCCCTGCCCATTGCTGTTTCCATACAACTCTCCTCAAAATAGAAACAGGCCTTGAATTTCATGTCACTGAATAATGCAAACTGTTAACCTTCCTTTTTAAAAAACCATTTTATTTAGCATTTTTTTTTAGCAACTTTATTGAGATGCAATTTTTTGTACCATAAAGTTCACCTATTTTTAGTGTACAATTCTCTGGTTTATGTATTCATTTAGTAAATGTAGTCAATTTACCATATTGTCCAACTTTTATACTATATTCTAGTTCTGAAAGATTTTCTTTACCCAATAAGAGCCCTTATGTCTGTTTACTATTTCTCTCCCTTCCTACTGACAGCCTCAAGCAATCACTAGTCTACTTTCTGTTTCTCTATATTTGCCTTTTCTAGATGTTTTGTAAATATAGAATTATACAAAATGCAGTCTTTTGTGCCTGTCCCCATTCATTTGCATAACATTTTAGAGGTTTATACATGTTGTAGCACATGTATCAGTATTATATTTCATTTTATTTAAGAGTAGTATCCCATTGTGTGGATGACCACATTTCTTTATCCATTCATCAGTTGATAAGCATTTGGGTTGTTTCCCATGTGTTGCCTAGTATGAATAATGCTGCTATCTACATTTGCTTTTAAGTCCTTACATGGACATATGTTTTCATTTCTTTTGGGTGGAAAACTAGGAGTGGAATTACTTGGTCATCTGGCAAATTTATGTTTAATATTTTTAAGAAACTGCCAAATTGTTTATCAAAGTAGCTGTATTTCCACCAGCAATGCAGGAGAGTTCCATTTCTCCACATCCTCACCAATATGCCATGGTTATAACCAGTCTAGTGGGTGTGAAATGGTATCTTGTGGTTTTAGTTACATCTCCTTTTTCCGTCATCTTTTGATGCAGGTCATTCTCCCACAATTCTGACTCATAAATCTACTGAAAACTCTTTCTGTCATAATTCTTGGCATTTGCAAAAGCCACAAAGATTTTTTTCCCAATAATTTGACCTCTTCTTCTATAACAACTACATAAATTCAATTTCAAGGATCTGACTATTTTCACACCTCCTATTATCTATCCAATTTATGACTTAAATGGTTACAAACTACTCTTTCTTACATCATCAGGTTCTTAACTCTTTTTAATGTCCTTCATTTTTCTTCTGTATTCATTTCCCCCCTTAATTAGCTTTGATTTCATGATCGACACTTTTGATCTCTTTTTCAATCTCATTTCCCCTATAACTGTCATGCTTCTTTTTATAGTTTGCATTCATAAATCTAACTATCTACTTACTCCTAAAATCGACTGTTGTGAGACAAAATCACAGACATGTTTATAGGCTTTATTTTGAAAACACAAAGATTAATTCCATATGGAACGTTAGAGCTGTAGGGAGATCTCTTGCATTTTTCTGGACCCTTCATTAGTCTACTTTCCTAGACAACTGTTTCATATCTCCTCCTCTCTCTCAAAACCCCAGCTGCTTTCTGCCCATCCTCACCTCTAACTGATGATGTCAATTGTGAGAAAAGAAGCAATCACAATAGAATTTCCTAGGCATACATATGAACCCATATACTCTGTCTTCCCTTTTGTCATCATGGGTGAAAATCCTGTCCAACTCTTAAAACAATCCCTCCATTTGGGCACTATATTCTGACCCCTTTCATAAAGTTGCCTTTTTGTTCTCTGATTTCATTATCACATCTCCCCTTCTTCTCCTCTATTCCATCATCCTATCATACTGCAGTAACTTCCCTCTTCTTAAAAAACAAAAAAACAAACAAACAAACAAGCAAACAAAATTTCCCTTAGCCTACATCTGGCTCTAGTTACTTCTCTTTTATAGAAACTTTCCTTGAAACAGTTGTCCATATTCATCGGCTGCAATTTACTTCCTTTCTCTTTACTTGAACTTACTTCATTTAACTTTTCCCACCTCGCCACTCTACTGAAAATGCTCATTCCAAGATGTCTAATTAACTTCATATTACCAAAGTCAATGATGATGTCTTTGCTATTGACATGATGGTTAATGCTTAACAATCACTCTTGTTGAAGGGAATAATTTCCTACACTTTTCTGACTTCTGTGGTATAACTGCTCCAAGCATGGCCAATCCCAAGCTTACACCATTAAGTCAATGAACAGATTGAGAAGAAATGCAAGCAATTAGCTGTAACCTGTTAGCATGTGCAGGTTCCAGCATACAGCTTCTTGGTCCTAATTTCTGTTACCTTATCTGCAGCATTTGATGCAACTAATCTCTAAATACTCTGCAACTCAACAATACATTTGTGGAATATCACTCTCTTCTGGTGTTGCTCCTACTTGTTTTACTCCTTCTTCAGCTCTTTTGTGGAACAGGTTATATCCTTGACCTCTGAATTTTGGAGCTACTCATTGCACTGCCCTTGTACCTCTTTTTTTCCATCTAGACTTGCACTAGAAGAGCTCTTCTTGACACTTTACCATAAATACCTTCTCTATATCCAAATGCACTATCCAGAATTCCTTCACAATATCTGAACTTATATATTCAATTATCTACTCAATATCTCCACTTGTATAATTGAGACCAAACAAGGCCATTACTAAACTCTAGGTATCATTTTCCCATACTTGCTTTTACCACATCTTTCCCATTTTTTCCAGTTACTCAATACCAATACCAGAGTGTTATACTTCATTCTACTCTTTTTCTAGGTTCCACATTCTGCTACTCTCACATCCACATGAGAAAATCCTGTCTCATCTCTGCTTTCAAAATATATTCAGAATTCGACAGAATCCTCACCCTAACCAAGACGGCACAGTAAGAAGCTTCAAGGCTCTGTCCTCACACAGAAGCTTTGAACAACCAGTGGCACAAGTGACAGAAACAACTTTCTCAAAGCCCCAGAAAAGTGAAAAGATTGCAGTAAAATGGCAAGCACTGTATCAAGATAGAAAGTACTGGAAAGTGGTAGAACATTGTGATGCCCTGGCTGGTCCCTCCTCCACCTCCTTATCACTCCAAGCAAAATTGACCCATGTTCCCAGTGTGGGTCCCTGGTCCTGATACCAGAAGGAGCTGAATAGCCCTTATGCACACATTGGGAGCATGTATGTCTGCCCCAGTCTTTCTGGTGGTGACCTGAACAACTGAGCCAAGATACCCATCACAAGCTTGCCATCCCACAATGTTCCCTGCATGTAGAAGGCAACTAACAGAGCTATCTTACAGATACTGTGGAAGGGCAGTCAAGTCATGGCAACCAGGAGAAAGGAATTGTTGGCTGTAGGATCTACTGTTCAGTGCCCAGGATTGTGAAGAAATTGTTTCCTAGGGAAGAGGAACCATTTGTATCTGGGTAAACAGGGTGATTCCTAGGGCCAAGTGTACATGCCCAAGAGAAGACCCATGCGCAGAAAGCACCATAAGGCTCCTACGCTTTCATCTGGAGATATTTTCTAAGCTCATTGTATGGATAAGCCCTAAAGAGAGCACTAGCACAGGACAGTCTTCAAAGACTGAGGAAGGTGCTTTCTCACACCCTTCATTTTTTTTTTGTTAGCTCCTGCCATTCAGTGAAAACTCCTTCATAATACTAGATGCATACAAGATTAAGGCACAGACACCTCAAAGTCTAAATTCCATTAGTAACATATTATAATATCAAAATGTCCAGGCTTCAACAACAGATTACAAAATATACAAAGAAACAGGAAGCAATGGCCCCCACACCCCAAAAAATACTAGAGTATTAGAAATGATCGATGAAGAGGACCTGACCTGAGACATACTCGATAAAGACAATTGAAAAATGGTCTTAAATATGATCAAAGTGCTAAAGGAAATGTGGATAATGAAGTAAAAGAAATCAGGAAAACAACAGATGAACACAAGAGAATAAAAAATAGATGGGAATAAAAAGTTCCTATGGTAGGTCAACAGCAGTTAGAGCTGGCAGAAAATAGATCAGTAAATTGAAGATAAGATGATTGAAATCATCCAGTCTGAGGAACTGAAAGAAGGAGTGAGAAAAAGTAAATAGAGCCTGAAGAACCTGTGGGGTACTATCAAGCATAGCAATATATGCATTGGAGGAGTCTCAGAAGTAAAGGAATGAGAGAAAGTACGAGAGAGAATATTCAATGAAATGATGGCTGAAGCCTTTCCACATTTAAAAAAGTAAATGAATATACAACTCCATGATACTCAATGAACTCCAAACAGAATAAACCCATATTGGCCCACAACATACCATGTTATAAAAAAACTGTAGAATTCAGAGAGAATTCTGAAAGCGGTAAGAGAGAAACAACGTGTTATGTACAAGGTAGACTGAATAAGTTTAAGTGCTGATTTCTCATCAAAAACCATGGATGCAAGAAAACAGTAGAATGACATATTTAACATGCTGAAATCAAAGCCGAAAAAGAAATAAAGATTTCCAGTAAGGGTAATGATATGGGTAAATATAAATGCCTGTACTATTGCACTTTTTGTTTACAACTCCACTTTTTGCTTCTTATAGCATCTGCAAGGCAAATGCATAGAAAGTAATGAATCATAGTGTATAAGCGTGTAATTTATGAGAAGAACTAAATGAAAGTGGGTGGATGTAAAGGTTTAGGAATATAATTTGTATATACCATTGAAGTTAAGTTGGTATCAAAGCAAACAAGATTGTTATAGATTTAGGATGTTAAATTTATGCCCCATAGTAACTACAAAAAAATTACTGGAGAATGTGCAAACTCATAGAGACAGAAATTAGAGTATATGTTTCCAGGAGCAGTGAGCTAGGGAATTGAGGTGTTAATGCATAATGGGTTTAAGGTTTCTGTATGGGGAGATGGGAAAGTTAAGTAAGGGAAGGTGGTAAGCATACTGCAACATTGTGAATGTGATTAATCCCACTGAATGGTATACTTGAGAGTAGTTGGGATGGGAAAGTGCATGTTGTATTTATGGACCTACAATTAAAAAAGGAGACAATGACAATTAAAATGACAATTGAAAAAGAGACAATGACAGTTAAAAGCAATACATCATCTTGGATGGGCTCTAACAAGGTAGGAGAGGAGGCACAAGAGGATGTTACTGGGACGTATGAAAACATTGGAAAATAGACTGTAAGCTTGGTATCATTGTTACATTTCTTCAAATTGATAAGTGCATTTAAGGTGGTTACTTAAGTGAATATCCTTCTTCTTAACTGTATTAACTGTTCAAGGAGCATGATTATACAGCCTGCACTCAAATGTTCAGAAAAGGGCTTGATAATTAAATAGAAGGATAGATAGATAGATAGATAGATAGATAGATAGATAGATAGATAGATAGATGATAGATAGATAGAATGATATGAAAATATGGCAAAATGTTAAAATTGGTGAATCTGGATACCTGGGATTTTAGGGGTATGTTAGAGTAGTCTGTGTGGAGCCTGCATTACTTATGTAACTGTCCTGTAAGTTTGAAAGTCTTTCAAAACAAAAAAGTTTAAAAAATTTATCCAGAATCTTACCATGTCTCAACATCTGTACTATTACCACCCTGGGCTAAGCCACTATCGTATTTTACACCAATTATTCCAATTGGCTTTCTAGTCTTAGTGTTTCTACCTTTTCCCCCATATACTATTCTCAAATCAGAAACCAGAGTGTGATTTTGAATAGCATATCCCATTATATGACCGTTCTCACAATAGCTTTCTAGCTCACTCAGGTCTTTACATTGGCCTATAAATTTCTATGTGGACTGCCCCCTAAATCTTGATGACCTCCTTTGCTATCACTGTTCCTTCACCCACACAGCCTCATCCAATCTCACTGGCCTGAAGTCAGGGCCTGAAGTCTTTCCCTCCATATACCCTCATGGATCACTAGCTTCCTTTAGATCCCTGTTCAAATGTCAAATCGTCAGTGATGCTTTTACTGACCACAATTTGAAAGTGCCACACAATCCTACCCTATCCAGCACTCTTTATCTCAGTTCTCTTGTTTTATCCTTTCTTATTTTATCTGACAGCATAATACACACACACACACACACACACACACACACACACATGCACGCACGCACATGGTGAGAGAGAGAAAGGGAGAGAGGATAGATAGATATTTTTTTAATCAGTTTCATCCTACTGGCATATAAATCCTTTGAGGTCAGGTGCTATCTTTGTTTGTTTGTTTTTTTATTTTACTATTTTGTACACTGATATAGCGTGAGCATCCAGAAAAATACCTGACCACAATATTATAGGCACTCAGAAGAATTTTGGTGAAGGAATGAAAAATAATTTACCACTTACTGATCATTAACTATATTTCAAACACTGTGATAAATGTTATGCTTCTGTAATCTCATACAACTTTCACAAATGAAGAAACAAGGGCACAGAATTGGAATTAAATTCTGCCTACCACCCTGTAAGCATGTGGTGAAAATATGGTCTTGGTCGTCCATAACTCTTTACATTAGCCTATTATGAAGTCTTGTAAAACTGTTTATTTATATGCCTGTGTGAATGACTGTTTTCTTTTGCTGCATATTATCTAAGATTTTCAAATGAATGTTTTTTTTTTTCTTGGCCTTATAGGCCAAGCTAGAAGAATTAGATTGTCAGGCGGAATAACTGAGTTTATCAAATTCAGAATGTTCTCCTGTACAAAGCAATAATGGGCCTTATTTTGGATACAGTGACCCAGCAATTTAAAATCTAAAAAACACCTATTGGGATTCACAGGCCCAGATAAAATGGAAAGGTTAATATTTCCTTAAACTGTATGTCTTCTACTATAGAAGCCTCTTCCAGACATCCTTCAAAGTAAAACTCAGAAAACTGTGTAATTGCCCTAGTCTCCCACAACATGATTTCTTTCTGAGAAGATTATAAATCTGGGGCCGGTTTGTCTTCTCTTTTGTTCATAATTGTTAGGTGTCTATGAATGTGCTTTTGTTTTCATTAGCTTCTCTGTATGTATGTTGGAGGACAAGCATGTTAAGAGGAGATAATGTTCAAGTTTACAAATACCTACAGCTACACTGAAATAGCAGACCTTATGATCTAGCATTGTTGAAAGCTATGGTTCCTTAAATCCAAGGTTAAACAAAGTTTAATGGGAAGTATAGATTATTGCTCTTTTCATAGCTCAAAAGTTATGTTTTTTAATTATAATCATCTATACTATTGGAGAAAAATATAGTTTAATAAAAAACAAAGTTGTTTTGTTCAGTTTTTTTGGTGGGGAAGGGGGATTGTTTTTTTAACCAACATCTTCCAAGAACTTATCTTCCAGGGGATGAAGTAGGTCCTAAGAAAAGTGAATTGATTCTTTCAGGCTCCTAAGATACTACTTTGTATACTGTAGAGCATTCTGTTAACAGGATAGAGATGGGAACTGATATATACATAAAGGCAAAGTAAATGAATATTGAAAAGAACACAAAAAAGAAGGGGTAAGTGTGAATGTAAGAATGAGAAAATGTGATAAAAGTAATACAATCTTTGTAACATATTTCTTTCTATCCTTCTGCCTTTTTGAAGCTATGCTTTTCTTTGTTTCTTACTTGTAGACTTTGGCCATAATAAAAAAGTACGAAATATGTTTCTAGAGAAACTAGCACTACCCAAACCCTATTTTACAAAAACCAAGCTAAAGATAAGGACGATATCTTAAGGAATTTTGCATTGAATGAGCTCACTTGATTATTGTTTTAAATTCTGTAGCCATGAATAGATAAAGAATAGAGAACATTTCATGGAAAATGGTAGTATAAAATAGAGAATGCAAATTGAAATAGATAATAAAGGATGTGGCTGGAAGAAAATAGATAATTTGTACCTGGTTCACGATTAGGCCATGGGAGGGGAAAGGAGGAATGATTTATGGGAGGGTTATGATTTGTCTAGCCTTATTAAGACTATAAATCAACATTTTGCATGAGATAACTGTAAATTAAACCAGATTTTACCTCTTAAAGTTCTATAATATAAATTCATTTAAAATAAGTTTGATAGATTGATTCATTGACTCATCCTTGCATGCAAATATTCTCTGCATTTATTAATGCAGAGAATATTTGTGAAGAGCCTACTATAAGCCAAGTACTTTGATAGGTATGGCGTGACAGTGAACAAAGTAGAATAGGTACCTGGTCTTATGGAATATAAATAAATGAACAAGATAATTTCAGATAGTCATAAAATTTGTTAAGGAACTAAACTTTGTTCAGATACAGAGTAACAGAGGAGGCAAGCCAATTTAGTTAGGGTAGTCTGAGATAGCCTTGACACTTGATTTTTCTACCTCAACCTACTGAAATCAGAACTATGATTCCCAATTTTCCCTTACCTTGCTAGTTAGAGCTAGCCAATTGAGGAACTTGGCAAGAAATGGAAGGACGAAGTGAAGCAGCAGACATTATTTTCCAAAGCTTCTTATCGTCAAATGGCAGACAGAGGCAGAGGTGATGGGAAATTTACCACTTGTCCTTGTTCTCCTTTGCACCATGTCTGGATCGTCTTCTCAAATGGCCACCACTAGATGCTTCACTCTGGAACACAAAGATGGTAGCTCCACAGTGGCCACAGTTTCCCATAGACCTCGCCATCAGTTCTATAAAGTTCCACTTTAGCATCTGGATGTGCTTGGCTTCTAAGATTTCCCTGTAAGTTCTAATTTTTCCTTTCATTATCAGTGCTTCAGGGGGACCCATTAAGGACTCTTTCCCAGATCCTCTGACTCTTTCTTCTCCTTCCACATTGTTGTAGGCTCTAATTCCTGTAATTAAATCCAATTTCCCCATGATACCTATAGTGTCTCTGTTCCTCTGATTCATATAGCACCTCTAAGAACATGACATTAAAACTCAACCTCCAGGAAGAGATGAAAAAGTTAGGGTAAAGGATATTAAAAGAGGGCAAGATACCAAATTGTAGAAGCCAGAAGAATTAAAAACTTTGAAAGAACTCCTTGTTTGAGGGGTGGGAAGGGAGGGGCAAAATAAAAAAGGGGTTATTCAAGATAACCCCAAGTATGATAAAAAGACAATATAGGGAATAGAATACTATTTCCTTCCTAAAATTTGTTCGATTGGAAAATATTTGATGTTACATCATTCTTGAATCTATATGAAATAAGATGGCTTGAATCTTTGTTGATCATAAATAGTTTAGGTGGACGTATTGGATACCTTCCATTTGCCCATCCCAGATCCACTCTCCACTTTTCTACATCGTGCTATATATCCAAGTAGGCTGACCTGCTTCCTTGTTCTGTTGCTTCTAGTTGGGTTTCTTCAACAGCAAGTACTGAGAAGAGTTTTGACAGAGGGAGTAGAATGAAGTTTGGCTCTCTGTGGGGTGACTTGTGTCCTTGAACTAAAGGTAACAACTCCTCTTAGATAACCCCCTGACACTTCTGTCCCATCATTCTTGAGTGGTACAGGCAGCTAGTTTTTACTTGCCTTGAGTATGCACTATCCCATGTGATTTTCCAATACTTTGCCCTTATGTCAACATTTTCCTTTACTAAATCCTCCTTAGATTCCCCAATTTGAATAATTGTTGGGCCACTAACTGATACAGTAGTAGAAAGTGAGTGGATTTTGTACCTCAAACATAGACATATACAGTTTAAATGTTTTTATTTTTTAAGTATAATGACAATGATTACATGCCTGAATAAATGCAGGGATTTTTTTTATTTTTATAAAAATTCATGTTTTATTCACATTGCTTAGCTTTTATGATGAAAAACCCAAATATGCATAAAAATGAAATTAGTTTTGAATTAAAAAAATACACATATATTAGTACAAACAGCAACAATAAAAACTACAAACAAATGGCCAATGTCCGGTGCCAGTGCAGTTTCCAGTATCCATGACAATAAAAATATGAATGGAAAATTGAAATGTGCAAAAAAAAAAAGAAAAAGTTACAGAAGACTTGGATCAAAACACATTCAAGTGTAATAATTTTTATAGTCAATCATTCCCAGTTGGATGGAAAGAATTGACCACCTATATTCAAACCACCTGTGACAACTATAAAAAAGTGATTAGAAGAATGAATGAAAAGATTTAACATTGCTTTGGTTTATACTGAGTTTATATAATACTATATTATGTCTGTTAATTTTACTCAGAGCCCCATTATAAAAGAAAATGTTGGTCATTTTGTGTTGCTTAGATTTTAGTATATTCATACTATGATGTTTTAAATCCTGGAACTCCTCTAAAGAAGAACATTTTGAGATCAAGTATAAGTTTCTATCTTAGTATGCCAGGTTGCTATGACAAATACTAGACAATTGGATAGCATAACTAATAGACATGTATTGGCTTATAGTATTGAGGTTAAAAGAAGTCCAAAATCAAAATATGGGCAAGGCTTGCTTTCTCTTGGAATCTATAGCATTCTAACACTGGTTTCTGGAAATCCTTGGGATCTCTGCTCGTATTTCTGTTTCCTGTCATAAGGTGATGTCCTCTCTTTTCTTGCTTCTGTGACCTCCCAGTTCTCTTTAAAAGATTTTATAAGGCCTTAATCCTATGAAGGCCCTGTCTGCTTCAGTTGGCCACACCTTAACTAAAAATCGTATCCTCAGTACAGACAATATTACAATAGTTTCACCCCTCCTCCCCAGGGACACAGATTAAGATGAAGAATTTGTGTTTGTTGGGCATACGACTTAAACTACCACACTTACTAAAGTGTAAAAACATTTAAAAGTGACTTTGGGAAATTGTGCAGAAAAGGGGAAGATGGGGAAGAGGCATTTTTAGCTTCACATATTTTAGACTCATAAGGAAAATAAATTAGGTAGAAGAGGGAGAACTTTGAGTAAATCTTTGGTAAAAATTTATGATGACAACCAGGCCTTGTTAAGACTTAAAAAATGTGAATCAGCCTACCACAAGGCACTGTTTTTTCTTTAAATCTATAGTTTTATTAAGACAAAAACTGACAGCGTGCTCTGAAGTTTACATTTAAACAAGGCACTTTTCCCAAGCCTGACTAGTTTAAAATCTGCCAGCAATTATTATTATATTATTATTATTTTATTATTGCTGTTGTTGTTGTTACTACTACTACCACTACTTTAACTTTTCCCTTCTTTTAAGACCAAGCTCAAGAGCCACTTTGCCTAAATGCTTTCTTTATATTCAGCCTGTTGGGTTCCTGCCTTTGTTTGCTAAATTTCCTGATTCATTTAAATTAATATAAATGTTATTTATTTCCTCCTGAATTATTAAAATTGTTGAGTCTTGGGTTTAGAATGAGTCTGACACTTATTCCTTTATTAATAATGAGTAAACCTTTCTTTGTCGTTCATAAGATTTAAGAGTATATGAGAAGTAACTGATTGTATAAAGTTAAAGATTTGTATTGCTACAGATGGTTATTGGCTGGATTGAAAGGGATTTGATAAGGGGGCAGCTGGCAAAGATGCAGGATTTTTGTCTTCTTATAATATTTTCCACATTTTTACATTAAAAACAAGATTGGAAAAAAGATTTGGAACATTTGGGTACATTGTGAGTAATTGGCTATTGCTATGGCTTGGGCAACAGATGGTTGGAAAGCAATGAGGCATCTATATGCCAGAGGAGCTGGTATGTAATGGGATCAATTCACTAATTACAAAGGAAGAAATAAAAATTTATGAAGTTAAACTTGGAGAGGAGTGGGATTGCACAGAAATCTAGGTTAAATCTTAATTACTTGTGATTTCCACATATAACATTTTACAAAATTGAGGTCTGATGCTTCCTTAGACTTTTCAAATACACCAGATACCTGGACAAATCTTTATTATTTGTTTAGAAATGTGATCTTCTTTCCCATCCCTCACTCTTCTTTATCCTTTCTTTCCCATCCCTTTCTTCCTGAGATTTGTAATTTAGAACTAAAATGGATTGCATAAATTTCTGGATATTGTCCAAAGTTGTCAGTAGACACACTGGGTTCTCTAAAGTTGGATTCTCAAGTAGATTTTGTTTCTTGAAAAGGAGAAAACCAGTCCAAACAAAAAAAGCACTGAGGTTACATTTCATACAAAGAATATCAATATTCAATATTGAAAGTTTGCATAGTGATACTGGGTCCTTTAAAATCTACTTTCTATACCCTGCTTTTGCAAGTATACTTTCACTTTTAAGAAACAACTAGATCTACGTCAGCTGTGTAATCATTTGGAGATAGATCTACATGTATCCGTGAAGGCTGAAGTGAGATCT
>JAQZBX010028684.1:0-27692 GCA_029593785.1 Cabassous unicinctus
CCCAGCCCTTCGCCCCTGCGCAGCCCCTGGAGGCACCCCTCGCTGTAGGAGGGCTGCTTCTCCGGAAGGCGAGCCGAGGGCCCTTCGCGTGGTCTCTGGTGGACGGGCCTGCCGTGCCCTTTGGGTGAGGCCCTGATTCAGGAGCAGACAGCCCCCTTAGGAGGCTCCAGGTTCTGTATTTGTCCAGCTGGTCTGCTGCATTTCTTTAAATACATTACCCAAAATTTCTCAAAGAAAAGGGTCTTTCTCCCTTCTCCGGCTGGGTCTCTAACACTCTGCCTCACGAGAAGCTGTATGTGTAGCCCGTTCTCTGCTGCGCATTTAAACTGTCTCCACCGGCAGGGCAGGCGTGTGAGAAGGAGCAGTGAACGTTCGTAGACTGCGTTGAATTAACAGCGCATTTTCAGCCGTCTATGAGATCACCAAGAGCACCCTTCCTCGTAGCTTCGCGTTTCGCAGAGGGGCGACATCACGCGACTTGCCCACGCTTCTGCAGTGAGTTACTGGCAGTTTTAGGATTACGACTTTAAGCTCCTGGAATGAAGATGTGGAATTGGTGGGAGCAGGGGCTTCACAGAAAGTATGTCTTGATCATATTTTCAAAATATAAGGTCTCTCAAATTCCCTGGAAGAGGATGCCGTGTGAATTCTAGGCACAATGGCTTTTTTTGAGTGGCTTGCTTGTTTTGGAGCATGTTTATTTACGACTGGCCTGCAGCTGACAGACGCCAAGTTAGCAACGCTGGTGTTTGTTGCAATTTATGGTAAAAGGCCCCAGACATTGTCAGGCTGAAGTCTTCAGCGTTTCCTTTCACTCTTCGTAGCAAACACTGTGGTCAGCGGGTGGCTCTTGGCGGGTTTTAATAAGGAAGAGACCTGTGGGTGTTCACCTGCCGAGGAGGGGCCCCCATGGAGTGGGGCTGCGTGGGGCCGGGGCGGGGGCTCAGAAGTCGGCAGTGGCCCTGGTGTTTGGCGTCCTTGGCTCGTGGCCCCTTGCCCTGTGGCTGTGCCCCGGGCCGCGTGGCCGCCCCCTCCTGGCTCTTCTCTTCTCAGGACGCCTCCACGTCAGATCAGTGCCCTCGCGTGGCCGCCTCCTGACTCATCCTGCCCCCAGCGCCCTGATTCCAAGGTGCCAGGGTAGCCTCCAGCGCGGGGGAGCGGGCCGTTCTGCTCGCGGTTGGGGGGCAGGTGTCCTGGGGCAGGCGCATGTCCAGACCCCGGGGCTGTATGAGAGAGTGAAGCAGGCAGCGCTCTCTGCCCTCGTGGATGTCCCACTCCAGTGCAGAGGCAGCCACGGAGCAATAAACCCAGTAAGTGAATGGTCCTCTGGGGAGAAGCTGAGAGGCCTATTTCAAAAGGACGGGAGCAGGGCGCGGGCTGGGGCTGCTGGGAGGGCACGCAGGTGGGATTGTGGGGCAGGGGGTCGTGAGACGCACAGAGCTTCTGGAGCTCTCTGCACCCGCCACGAATCCCCCCACCAGATTCCCGAGGATGAGCCAGTCAGGCCTTTCCCCATTTACTTCACTTTTTTCAGCTAAACTTTGAGAAAGTTCACCTGCCCCAGGCCACTATTTCTCTGGGTCTTTCCTACCCATTTCCATTCTGATGACTAAAAAGGGACCATTTTTAAAAAGCAGTTACATTAGCGTGAAAAATTCTTAGCATCCATCACCATCAGTAGGTATCTGTGAAAGGCCTGGAACCCAGACAGACACACAGACACACTTACACACACTGTCATGACATAATTGTCAAGGGAAATTATTTAGCCTATCCAAAATGCAAAATAATTTTAATTGGCCATCAAATTTTATCTTTTTTCAACATGGTTCTTTTTTGACAGTGTCATATTTTGCAAATATTGGACAGAGGCTCTTCTAAAAAAATACAAAACAGACATCATAGCTTCTAAGGACTAATTTGGTGATGACAGTGTTTTAATTTATCGCTCTAAGCTTTAGCCCTACCATTTGTCTGTTTTAATGATCTCAGCTTCCGTGCTGAAAACCAGCCACAGTGTGAACCGAAAGGCTTCTTATTCAGTTTTTGGCAGCACGTGCTGCCAAGGAGGCTGCTGAAAACCAGCTCTCCAAAGGTAGATTCCTTCTCAGGGAAGGGAGAAAAATGTAGCAAGTTGGTTTCGTGGCTTCCACTGTTTTTCTGTTCTGCTTATCTCCTCTCCGTTTTAGGGGAGTGATGAGAAAGGGTGCTTTTCAACTTTGAGGTACTCAGAAGGCAGGACGATCCCAGGGTAGCAGCCAACTTTTTTTTTATTTTTTAAGATTTATTTACTTTTTAAAATCCATTTTAACCCCACCCCCCGGCTTTGCTGTTTTGTGTCCATTCGCTGGGCAACTCTCTGTGTCTGTTTCCTGCCCTCTCTTCTCATCCTTCTCCTCCTGTCTTCACCGGGATTCGATCCTGGGAACCTCCGATGTGGGAGGGAGGCGTCCTACCGCCTGCACCACCTCAGCTCCTGGTTTTTCAGCGCGTCTCGTCTGGGCTCTCCTCCGCGTCTCGCTTCTGTTACGTCATCATCTTGCCGCGTGGTTCGGCGGGGCCTGATGGCCCGCGCACCTTCTATATTTTTTCTTTATTTTACCAGGAGGTCCTGGGGATGGAACCCAGGTCCCTCCACATGGGAGACGGATGCCCAGCCATTTGAGCCACATCCGCCCCCTGCAGCCAACTCTTAAACCCCTTTTCCACAAAAAATGTCACACTGGCAAGTGGGAACGGATCTGAGCTTCATTGTTTCCTCAGTGTGCCTTTTGGGAAGATAAAGTTTAAAAATCTGTGACAACACATATGTAGGGAGTGTGTATGTGCGTGTGTGAGAGAGAGAAAGGAGGCTGGGAGATTGCGTATGGGTCAAAAAGCCAAGGTTAGCAGCCATAGGGCCCGACCTTGGAACTCACTGTGATGACACTTCAGCCCATCAGAAGTGGCAGGAGAAGCCACACTTGCGAAATAGAAACCCCTAACGGACGCCGGAGGGGCTGCGTCCAGCTTGGGGTTTCAGCAGCCACGGCAGGCATGGGGCTCGAGCGCGCCGTGGCCACTGGCTCCCGGCACCACAGGCTTGGCCACGCCCATCAGGAGCCCCGCCTTCTCCAGGCAATCTTCTCATCAAAAATGGAGATGGTGACAGGACACCTTCTGGGTCGTTCTGAGGAGTGATGCGGCGGTGCTGGTGGTGGTTGCTAGCAAGGCACGGCCAGTGCTCACTGAAGCGCGGGATTGTCTTTGCTGCTGGCCCAAGCTTCGTAACACAGCGACGGTCCTGGGTATTGACACGGCATAGAACAACGCGGAGTACTCAGCCTTTGGCCTCTAGGAGAGAGTGCTGCATCTAGAAGGATGAAATCAGGAGAGCTCCACTTGAATCTCAGAAGACGTGGTTTTCCCAGTACTGTGGAGTTCACTGGCAGCAACTTACATGTTAGGCTTTATTAAGAGAATCAAGCAGGAACAAGGAGCTTTTCTGTGAGGTGCCGCCTTAAAAATGAAGACGGGTCCCAGAATCCATTGTCCAGAGTGTATTTGCCTGTGTAGAGGGGAAGAGAGGGAGAGAGAGCTTCAGTGTTCTGGAGAAGTTTGCAAAAAATCTAGTGTTTTCCTTTTTCATCATTGATGGAAATTGCTTGATTTTTCTTTTGAATTTGACTTTGTTTTTAATAACCTATAAGATAAAGAAGAGTTGGTTCTGCCAACCCGAACGTGCCCTGGCAACTATGTTCGGTTCCGTCTGTTTCTACCACTGAGTCTTTGGCCTAAGCCCCCACCAGCCCTCCCTGGAAGCTGACGCAGCTCCTGACCACTCTCCACAGAGCAGCAGGAGGCGCTGCCTGAAATCTCTGTTTCGCTGCAACTCTGCCTGCTTGAACCTCTCAGCAGTTCCCCTCACCCTTAGGCTGCGTCCCCAGGCGAGGGGCTCCAGCCCCCGGCCCAAAGCCCGGCTTGTCCTCCAGGCCGCCTGCGCTGGCCTCTGCCTGGTCCTCGGAAATGCCGACGTCTCCTGCCCTCGGCGCGAGCCGCTGCCCGGCCTGTACATCTCTTTCCCCAGCACATCCCGCAGCTAACTTTCTCTTTGATCCTTTTGTTGATCAGAGGCTCACCCCATCGCCCTCATCCTCCTATCACAGCCGTTGTGTTTCTGTCATAGGAATTATTGTCCTGATGACTGTTTTTTTAGGTTGGTCTCCTTCGCTAGAATAGCGTGACACAAGATGTTAGTGCTTCGCACAGTCATATTCCCAGCACGTCACACGGTTTCAAGATAGTAAGAAAACAAGAACTGAATTTGGGTTTTTGGTAAGATTTAATCTCTTCATTAGTACATAGAATAGTTACAGAAAGCGTACCGATTTTCCTGCGCTTTTGTAGAGTTGAAGCTAGCATTTTAACCAGAAAAGCATCCCGCGAGTGTGGCCTTGCACGTAGTCGCCGGCCTCTGTTAACATTCGACATTGCGGCGTGGTGGGCCACGGCTCTGAGACCTGCGTCACCGCGTGGAGCTGCACGGGGAGTTCGTTCCATTGGCCACGTGGTGCCTACAGTGCTAATGAACGCGCGCTTCAGCTCAGCCGCCCACATCGCCTTCGCGGTATCAGGGCCCAGGGGCCTCGTGAGCTGCACGCTTGTCAAGCTCTGAGGGAGCCGGTAAGACAGTGGGGCAGCCCCCCGGCTTTCTCAGAGCGCCCGCCCGCTTCACAGGACAGCTCACTCTTCTAGACTTTGAATAGAGACCCCAAAGTGAGAAGTTGGAGTGACCTCCAAGCTCCCCAGGCCCGCAGACCCTTGCCTCGCTCTGGGAACGTGGGATGCCCCGCAGGGCACGGGGTGTTGGTCCACGGAAGGCCGGGGGGCCCGGAAGTCAGACTTCCCTGTGGGGTGGCATGGCCTGTGCACGGGGAGGGGCTCGGGCGTAGCCTTCTAGGGTCAGGGTGGCCGGGGCGCTGCGGGAAAGCCACGTGGACCTCGGTGAGGGGCTGGAGGAGCGGGTGGCACATTTCAGAGGCCCCGAGGCCTGGGCCTTCAACGAGAGACCCTAAGAGCACCCATGGAAACTGGTCCTGGAGATAGATGCAACTGCGACCACAACAGAGCACTGCATCAAAAACGCCAGCTCTGTAGCACAAGAAAATGTTCAAAGAAACGGGAGCTGCTCAACTGCACGGTTTATCTAAAAACCGGAAAAGACCGATGTTGGAGAGCAGATAAAAGCACCATGAACCTGGTTAAACTGAATCTTCCTCTGAGCAAAGAATCCAAATTTAGAGAAAGAGCTCCAAGGAGAAAATGAGAAGATGCTGAGGTGAGCCCTTGGTGGGCAGCGTAAGCTGCATTTGGGGCTGCACAATCAGGAATGAGCACACTGAGATGCAGGAAAGGAAACAGGCAGTGAGGACGTGACGGGGCCACAAGGACAAACGCTGCAGACACCAGCGAATCCCACTTTAGGGTGCTGTCATGACCCTCTCCTGGGGCTCTGCAGGCGCCTGCCAGCTCGTCCTGACTGCAGACCACCTGGAAAGCCCACCTGGTGCGCCACGCTGAGAAGGAAGGAGGCTGAGGTGACCTTCACAAATGCAGGGCCTCTGGCTGGGGCAACTGGAGGTCCTGGTTCTTTGTTTCCTACAATGGCTGCATGTAACTCGGATAATGAACAATGCTCTGGAAGTCTGTGCTACTGCAGCTGCGAGGAGCGAAGGTAATCTGGTTTCTTCTACAAACAGCACTAAACATCAGTTCATAGTCATACCACGTATCATTAAAAAGGTGAATAAATTGTTGCAAACATTAGAAAGATCATTGCCAAAAGTCAGTATAGAGATTTTTTTTCTTGCTTAATTATTTAAACCTAGAAACAGGTCTTCAAATGGTTATACAATGTATAAGCTATGTCTGGTTGTTAGCAAAGGCTTTTTAAAAACCTTACTCTGTTTAAAAGGGAACAAAATCATGCAAAAATCATGTCTGTGTTGTGCTCTCCCTCTCTCTATGGGGTTGTTGAGGACAGAAATTTTGTATCTTCACCCAGGCGTGAGCTGACCCTTTGGCAGGGTGATTAGGTCTAGCACTGGTCCGTCATGGGTGTTACTGGCTCGGGGTCATTTTCCACTGTGCTCCCCTGGCCACAGCAAGCCCATGGGAACGCTCTGTGTAGAAAGAGCCGCCCTCCCTTGGAAATGTTGCTTGTATAAAAAATTGCGGTGCATCTTCTATCCCCCCATGCACTTCGCATTCTTGATGACAGCATACATGATCCATTTATTACTTTGTTATATATAATACCAAAATGAAGGCGCACTGGCTACCACCTTCATTCTGAAGCCCCTATCCCACTGTTTTCCAGCATTTAGGTCCTGACAATGGGTGTGAGCCCAGAGTCTGGAGAAAGGGGAGAGAGAGGGGGATTTTCTTAAGAGCATCCTTCTTTGACTTGCATGAGACTTATTTTATAAACCATTGTGGTAAAATACGCATAACCTAAAGTGTACCGCTTAAGTCATTTTACAGTGATTTTATAGCACATTCATAACCTTGTGCACCTGCACTATTGTCTGGTTCCAGAATGTTTTCATCTCCCCAGTCCGAAACCCCGTCCCCATTAAGCACATTCCCATTTCCCCTACCCCCACAAATGAACTGTCAATGTTAATTCCATTAGTGGAGGAAAGAACGGTGTCTCCCTCACTAGCCTCAGTTTCCCTATTTGTAGGAAGAGGTTGGTACGGATTACCCTGTGACTCCTCAGTCAAGCCAAGAAGTCAGCTGAGCTTGGAAATTCTTCCTGATGATTGCCATGACGGTCCTCACCGGCTCAGGTTGGAGGCGCAGCTCCAAGGCAGCTGGAGCTCGGTTAGAATCAGGGCTTAGAGAGCTGCGATCACGCCTGAAAGCGGCGGATGGGCCTCGCGCCTCCCCCGGGGCGTCACAGGAGCCCCTGCGCCGCAGCCCAGTTCTCTGAGCCCTTCCACCTGTGACTGCCTCGGGCAGCAGGGCTGGAAAGGCGACACTCAATGAAAAGAGCTTTTCCTTGGAGAAAATATTTCACCCAAACAGAAGGGTACCAACCACATCCCACGTGCGCGCTCCAGAGCGCCGAGAGACCCTGGGCAGCTGCTGACACCTGGGGCGTGAGGGTCACGGGACCCGCGCTCGGGCGCGCCGCGAGCATCCGCGTGGAGAGGCCCCCGCCCCCCGCGCGCGCGCACGGAGCCTGCCCAGTGCGCAGGCGCGGGCTTCCCCCCTCCCCTAGATTCCCCAAGATAAGCCTTGAACTTTGCACCTGCAAATGTCACTGCATACGTTTGACACTGGGTTGTTTTTTTTTTTAAAGGGTCTCTTACACCTCATTTCCTTTAACAGTCCAGGAGCTGGGAAGGTAACGCGTCCGGCCCCAGGATGCGTCAAGTTTAGAGCGACTTGATGCCTCTCCCCGGATGCACTTTATTTTCAAAGCAGTATAAAGCATCCGGGGGTCTATTTCCCCCCTGGCCTGGGGAGATAAGCCCCTCCTGGGGCCGGAGCCCCCGGGGGCAGGGAGCGCGCGCCCCGGGGCGCGGGGGCCGGCGCGGAGGCCCGCCCGGAGCATGGGCAGGGCGGGGGCCGGGGCTCCCCAGGGCTCCCCAGGGCAGGGCGCGCGCGGGCCGGCGGCGGGTGGGCGTCCGGGGCTGCAGCTGCGGGCGCCGCGGGCCGCCTCATGCAGGCCACCTGGATCCGGCTTCTGAAACGCGCCCGGGGAGGGCGGCTGAAGCGCTCCGACATCTGCGTAAGCTCGGGGCGCGCGTGGGGGCTTCTGCGGGGTCCGTGGGAGCGGGGCCAGAGGCTGCGCGCGGGGAGTTGCGTGGTCCTGCAGGTGAGAGAGGGGCGGGGGGCGTCCTCCGGGTGCCTGAGCGCCCCTTCCCACGCCAGGGTTGACTGCATGGGCTCTCTCCCAGGCAGGTGTGCAGACCTTTTCACATTCAAGCTCGATTAAGGTTTAAAAGGGCGCAGCGCAAGAACTGCGTGGAGCTGCCAGCGTCTCAGAGGGAATCGGGGCAGAAAGGTGCAAAAGGAGTCTTGGGATTTCTTTGGCAGTCATGTGGTGGTGACGTTCTGGAGAGCTCAGGTTCATGACTCGTTGGTCTTTTATTTTGTTAGGTTTCCCTTGTGCGGAGTTGCGCGCACCGCTGCTCCTGGGCTGGCCCCGCAGCCCGCACTGCACCGCGGAGCTGGTGTGAGGGTAGAGAAACCGGCTCTGGCTTCCGAAGGACGGCCGTCCGCACGGAAAGCTTGGGAAGGAAGGGTGACCTGGTCCACAGACGGCCGGACGGGCCTCTCCTGTGGACCCCTGGGCAAGCCAGAGCACGGGTTTCTAGCGCGTTTGCTACAACACGGATTGTTTTCCCCTCTGTTCAGGAATTATAGCGCAATCCGGACGCTAACGGCCGGGGCCGAGGCCTTTTCAATGCAGTGCCTGAGACTGGGCCGAGCCTGACCTCCCGTTTCCTCCCCAGGGTTCGGCAGACTCCTACACCAGCCGCCCTTCCGACTCGGATGTGTCGCTGGAGGAGGACCGCGAGGCGGTGCGCAGGGAGGCGGAGCGGCAGGCGCGCGCGCAGCTGGAGAAGGCCAAGGTGAGCCGCGGCGGGCGCGGGAGTGGGCTGTGCGCGGGAGGCCGCCCCGGGAAGTGCCTCCTTAGGCTTCTGCTTGGTCCCAGAGAGGTTTCTCCCGTCTGCTTTAACCCAGTGCAAGGAAAGCTTATCTCCTCCCTTGCTAGAGAAAGGAAGTGTGGCAGGTGAGTGGCCTTTGGTGTGATGCTGTTTTGTAATCCCTGCAACGTGTCTCCACCGGCGGGGGAGTTGATTAGACCCCCAGACAAGGATCCCTGAATGTACAGAAATGAACTGCCTCTTAACACCGTGTCATTTCCACAGTAAACCTCATCTCCGCTTAGTGACGCATTCTTCAAGCTGTTTATTTTCCTAACCTTGAACCGTCTTTCCCTCAAATTTTATTCCATAGGTGTTTTGCAGCGTTATTTTCTTGCATTACAAAATGGATTGCATCCTGTTTTTCAAACAAAAAGCTTTTAAAAGTTCCCTCCCCTTGGAACACCTCCCTCCCATAACAATAAAGTGGGGTGGCAGGGGGGGGCGCCTGGAAGTCAGATAGGAAAGACAGGGCTACGGAATTCAGCTCAGGGCGTGTCTGATGTAACTGATTGCAACTTCTAAAGCGGACAGTGGCCTTTAAGAACCTGGTTTGTGTGATGCTTTGTAACTTCTGAATGCACGTATTTCAGCAGGGTTTTTGTTTTCTTTGGGGAAAAAATTACTGCTTTGAAAAGAGTAGGTACTGTACTCAACTTGCTGAAAAAAGCCCGAGAACACTTCCGTGGGCCACGCACACCTGGGATGCATAGTCCAAGGGCGTTGCCGTGACAGAGGCTGGGCCCTGCTGGTCTCCACACTGACCTCCACCCCACTGCCCTCACTGCTGCAGCCCTGACAGGAGCAAATGGGAGAGCTTGGCTTTTGAAAAGCATTATTTCCTAATATCTAAACGGCACTCTCTCACCTGAGCTGGTGGGGGGATCATCTGGGGGGTTGACATGTCCTCACTGCCAGACTTGTGCTTTTGCCGCATAAACTGGCGGAGCTGGGAGAGCGTGTGACCCGGGAAGCTGGTGTAGCTCGGTGGTGTCCAGGTGCCACGAGCCCACCTGCTCAAACAGTCATTTCAAACAATGAGTGAAATGAAATGATGAGGTGAAATAACCAGTAGAGTGAATTGCCCCAAGTTTGCAGGGGTGTTAATATATGGTACAATTTAGAATCTGAATTCCGCATTCTATAGTTCGCACCAGGGAGCAAAAGAGAGTCGAGGGAAAAAAGTTGGTATTCCAGAAATAAGATTTTGGAATGCACAGCTAATTTATTCATGTCATTTTCACATACCAAAATTAAAGCATTTCTCAGGTTCATTTCACATCATCATACAACCCAGTGTGTCCTCATTGGTTTGGTTTTCAAAGTTACTTCTGTTACTGGGCAGTTTTTCTCCTTAGTTTTTATGGTAACATATAACATAAAATTTGCAATTTCAACCATTTTTAAGTGGACAGTTCAGTGGCACTCACATTTTTACAGTGTTGTGCTTGGCGTCACCATCATCTATTACCAGAACTTTCCCATTATCCCAAACAAATTCTGCACTCATTAAGCCAAAACTCGCCCTTTCTGCTCTACGACAGCCAGAGGGAGGCAGCAATGTGCCGGTACAAACACACAATGGAATATTATTCAGCCAGAAAAGGGGTGAAATTCTGACACATGCAACAGCATGGGTGGATCCCAAGGACATCAAGTTGAGTGAAAAGTCAGACACAAAAGGACAGATGTTGTGTGAGTCCACTTACACGGAATAGCAAGGACAAGCAAATTCACGGATTCAGAAAGTAGATTAGAGGTTACACTAGAATAAATTAGAATTTGAATGTGGGACCTACTTCTAAAGGAAGCTTAAGGTTTAAAAATGCCTGAATTTACCATTTAACTTCAGTTGGGTTAAAGTACTTTGCATACCTGTTTTGGAAATCACAAGTTCTCCACCTTGGCACTGTGACCATCCAAGGTGCGGTGTGTCAGGTCTGCTTTTTGCTGCTAAGTACTCCGGGGTATGATAGACCCCATCTTACCCATTCCTCTGGGGATGCACATTGGCCTTGTTTCCACTTTGGGGCCATTAAGGATGATACTGCTGTAAACATCTGTGCACACGCTTTTGTTTGAATACCTCTTTTCCGTTCTCTTGGGTTTTACCTAGGAGTGGAATTGCTGTGTCATATGATCATCTTTTTTCTTTATTGGAGAAGTTGTGGGTAATATCTTTTTTTAAAATTGAAAGAATTATCTTCTCCTTTCCCCATCACTCCTCACAAACAGCCCCTGTCCTAGGTGCACAGGCTCCTGATGGGGCGGTGTGGATGTGCCTTCCTTAGAGAATGTGCCTTCTTGGTAGGATGGATTCACACCAAATTTTCAACCTCTTGCCTCTTGACACTGAATGTCCGCTGTCTTGAAGAAACTGACTTAGGCACCGTGGGTGGATAGGCCTGTGCCTGCAGGAAGCTTGACCTTAAGTCATGCTAATGATAAGGATAGACTGGAGCATCTAAGGGCCTGTGAGCCTCCAGGGGCGTCAGGCGGGTCCTCACCGGGGCAGGCGTGGCTGAGGACGCAAGGCCACTAAAGGCTTGGCAGCGGAGAATACACAGAACATTCCAGAGAAATGTTGGTTTTTGCAATCGTGCCGGCTTAAAAATGCCTTCATTCTACCTCACCTTTAATTAACAGTTTGGTCTGGTACAGCATTCAAGGACGAAAACCATTTTCCTTTGGATTTTTGAGGCGTCACCCTGCTGTCTTCCAGCTCCCAGCGCTGCTGTCCCAAACGCCGAGCTCCGTCTTTCAGTGTGATTTTTGTTTTAACTCTGGTTCTGGGAGAGCTGCCCTTTCCTTGCCAGTGAAGTCTTGCCTGGGCGTGTGCTTCCCGCGCACTCCGCGTTTCTGGAAATGGCCGCGGGTGTCGGCAGGCCTGACCTCCCCCGCGGCCCGCGCCTCTGCTCGGGCTGAGCCTCTGAGCCCCCAGCCCCGCGGCCCCGTCACTGCAGGAGAGGACCCTCCGCCTCCGGGGCAGCGGGCGGCAGGGCTGGGGCGGGTCCCAGGGCTCTGCGCCTCCAGGCCCTGACGTCCCACCACCTTTCCAGCCCCCTCCCCGCAGGTTCTTCAGGTTTTTACTCTTTCTACTCCTTCCACTTGTGTCCAGCACTTTCCACTTCCTACTTTCCTTTCTCACCTCTTTCCTATTCTTCCTATTTGTGGGTTGATACTTTAAAAAGGAAAAAACACACTTTCAGGAGGAAGCATATGTGCAGTTGGCCGTGACTTATTCCCAACACTTCTTGATAACTTGCTGTGAAAAGAAAGCGTCCCCCACATCACCTTAGTCTGGAAATACCTTAGAGGTGGGAGAATCTTACCCAGCTGGAATTATTCCCCCAACTAGCCTTTTCAGGGGCAAAAAGAAACATTAGCATGTTTTATTTCAAAATACATTAAGCCTGTTAAATGCGTCTTATTGAGAAAATCATGTGGGGAAAGCGGAGAAGTGCCTACTATGTGCCTGCATCGCATATGTTCTTAAATCCGCAAAGTAGACTGCTGGAGAGCAGCCTCAGGACGCGTGGCAGGCGAGAAACTAGAGGGTCTCAGGAGAACCTTGGCATGGCAGGGAGTCTTAGGGAAACACTTCAGACAAAAATTATTTTCCCAGCGTAGGTTTCAAGGATGCCTTTCAATTTTTGTGTTGAAAAATGGTTGACTCTTTTGCTCATAGCAATGACCTTCCAAAACCAGCTAAATAGGTCTCATTTCCAGCAGCTCAGGTGAGTTTACTGTCTATATCAGGGCTTCTTAACTAGGGGTCTGTGAGCTTGAATTGAAAAATATCAACTTATCTTTATTTTCTCTGGCCTCTAACTGAACTAGAGTATTTCCCTCACTTGTGAATGTTTGCAGTGAGTTACAGTCATGTTCATTTCATATCACGTTACAGTTACTGCGTATCTCAAAACATCGCTTGCGCTCATCCATACTTCAAAATTACCGTAATTGATAGACCCAACCATAGTTGAGTGTCATAAACTACCTGCCGCTACGTTCTGAGAGGGGTCTCTGTTTTCACCTGACTGGCAGAGGGGTCCATGGAACAAAAGAGGTTAAGACCCCCGGTCTAACTACACCTGGATTAGAGGGCATTTTTCTACCTGCAAGAAACGTGCGAGCTCAGCCCAGAAGCTGTGCTCCGCTTCCACGTTACCCCCAGGTCGTGGGCAGGGCTTCCTCCGCTCACCTGACCCCCGCAAAGTCAGGTGCTGCTTCCTTTAGCCATTTCCTAGTAAGCAAAGCAAACCAGCGCACAGATTAAAGGCGCGCTGGAGAAGCACTCGTAGACTTTGACAAGACACTGGATTCACATTGGCTGCTGGATTGCAGCGAGCGTCCTAAAAAAGAAAAACTGGAGCGCTTGACCGGTGACTTTCTACCCAGTCCTTCCCTCCTCTGCGTAAGTTGAAATCTTTGCACGCTCAGAATGGAGTCTACTCGGGAGCCCTCCAGCGCTGCGAGGAATAACTGTTTTTAAACAAGCATGTTTTGCTTGGTCACTGCTACCTCTAGAAAGTTTGGATGGTAGAAAAGGAAAAACCATGTTGTCTTTAGTGCACTTTGAAATACCTTAGAACAGTTAGGGTCCTGCGTCATCGATTCCTGCACCGCCTTCCCCTGCAGATCACGCCCTCGTTCTGCTAGCGTTGGCGCATTGCCCACCCTCAGCCTAGTGCCTCAAGCCAGGCACCAGGTTATTGAGGCCCCTCTTCTCTCCCTGCCTCAGTGGCCACTGGCAGGTCAGCCAGGGCCTGGGCGAGCTGGGGGTGCGCAGCGGTCAGTGTGGGCACCTCGTCCTCTCCACGTGCTGGCCAGGGCTTGGCCAGGGCTGGACTTGGCTGCACGACCTCAGGGTACCGCCCCCAGGCCTCTTCTCGGGCCGCGCTGGCCAGTGCCACGTTGGCCAGAGCCCAGGTGAGGCCGCGTCAGTGGGGAGGCGGCCACCTGGGTCTCGGGTTCCCCATTTTTGGCAGACCACCTGCCGCTCCACTCTTCCTCCCACCCCTGTGGAAGAAGACATGCCCCCTGCCTTTGAGCCCATCTCGTCATCGCTTCCGCCCTCTTTTCCCTTCCTTTTCACCCCAGGCTCCCCCGTTTCTGCTTCTCTCGTGTCTTTCCCGCTGACTGGCCCCGTCTCTGCCTCTCACTGATGGTCTCTGGTGACTTCTCATGCTCGTGGCTGCTGACCACCGTGGCCTCTTCTCTGGAGGGCCTGCTTTGCCTGCCCACGGCGCTGACCTCCCGCTGCTTCAGTGGTCTTCCTTCGGCATCTCTGCTGCTTTCCTCCCCTCCACCCAGCCCGGTGCCCAGGCCTTGGCCTCCTGGCAGGTCCCACTTTAGGCTATTGGTTTCCTGACCGAGCTCCGCAGAGCGCAGGGATCCACAGATTCCTCTGGAGCTGCCGTTCATGGCCAGGGGTGTCCCTGGGTCACCGAGTCGCGCTTGCCCCATTCTTTTCATGTTTTAATTTTGTTGGCAAGTGCTCCACGTCCACCAAACATCACCCCCATCCACCGCCTCCATCCTCTGGGAATCTCTGCTCCACTTCCTGTCTCTGAATCTGCTGCTTCCAGACATCTCGTCACACGGTATTTGTCCTTATGTGCCTTGCTCATTTCACCGAGCATAATCTTTTCAAGATTCTCCCATGTTGCAGCATGTCTCAGAGCTTCTGTTTTTTTAAGGCCAAATAATATGCCATGACGTACATGCGCCACATTTTGTTCATCCATTCCCCTGTTGCTGGACGCTTGGGCTGCTTCCACCTTTTAGCAATTGTGGCTAATGCTGCTATAAACATTGATGGACGCTATGTTTGCAGCCTGCTGTCGTCACAGAAGTGGAACTTCCAGGTCAGATGGGGATCTGTGTTTAACCTTTAGAGGAGCCACCATATGGCTTTCCTTACGTTCCCACCAGCAATTCTCTGGAGTTCCAGTTTCTCCACATCCTCTTCAGTGCTTATTTTAGGTGGTTGTTTTTTTAATGCCATCCTTATAGGTGTGAAGTGGTATCTCATTGTGGTTTTGATTTACATATCCCTAATGGATAATGATGTTGAGCATCTTTTCATGTGCTTATTGGCCATTCATATACCTTCTTGGGAAAAAGGTCTAGTCAAGTCCTTTGTCCATTTTTTTAGGACAAACCAGGGATTGAACCTGGGACCTTGTACATGTGAAGGAGGCGCTCAACCACTGAGCTATGCTCACTCCCCCCCTGATTTTTTTTTTAATTTCTTTTTTTGAGAAGTTATGAATTAACAAAACCATTATGCATATAATACAGGATTCCCATCCGTTGCTCCACCACCCAGATGCTTTGCCCCGTTTTTAATTGGGTTTGTGTTGTGTTGAGTTGAAGGTCTTTATATACTCTGGATGTTAAGTTTTCGTCTGCTGTGTGGCTCACAGCTGTTCTCTCCCATTCTGTAGGTTGTCTCCACTGTCTTGATAATCTCCTTTGCTCAGAAGCTTTTAATGTTGATGAAGCCAAATTTGCCTATTTGTTTGGCTGCTTGTGCTTTTGGTGTCATGTCTAAGAGTCTGTTACCGAGCCCCAGGCGTGAAGGTTTGCCGCCATCACCCCATTCCTCTTATGTGCTGGGACGTCAGCGCAGGTTTTCCTTTGAAGGCAGGGTTTCACCCCCACAGGGAGTTCTAAACTGCGCCGCTTTCCCTTGGCTGTCTCGTCGTCCTCAGGGCTTCAGCCCCCCACCTCTCGTGTCCCCCACCTCCCGGCGTCACTGTTGGCGCCCAGTGCCTTGGCTCTCCCTTCACGCCCTTTCTCTGCGTGTCCTGTTTGTGGACGTCACCTTCGTCGCCCCAAGCGCAGAGCCCTAGCCTGGGGGTGCAGTGTCGCTGTGAAAGATCAGCTGGTAAACGTCGCAGGCTCTGCAGATTGTGGGGTCCCTGAGGCCCCTCCTCCAGGCAGGGACCCCTGAGTCAGATCCCACCGTGGACCTTTGAGTGGCTGTGTGTGAGGCCCTGCTGTGCCATCTGGAGGGAAGGCTGGACAAGCCTGAGTGGGCGTGGTGCCAGCCAGGGGTCCCGGCCCCCTCCCCTCCCTAGGCCCCAGCAGCCGGGCGCAAGTCCTGCCGCCCAGGGGCCAATGCCAGGGAGCCAGGGTCCGTGTGAGAAGTCAGAGCACCTGGTGAGCACGTGAGTGTGAGCATAAGCTGGCTCCCTGGTTGGCGTGGTTGCCGTAGGCTGCCCCGGCGTCCCACCCGCTGCCATGGCTGGCCTCTAACAGGGAGGTGCCCCGAGGCAGACGTCCAGGCCCAGCCCAGCGGACGCGCTGGTGTCCCATGCTCGCTCGGCGCTGACAGCCGCAGCAGACAGCCCGTCCCTCTGATAGAGGCTGTCCCCCTCGGGAGCAGAGGAGTCTCCGGCCTTCGTCCCGCTGGCTCCACTTTCCAGAGACATTCGCGCCCTCTCGCTCCTCTCACCTGCTCGTTTCTGAGTAACGGCGGGAGCGTTGAGGAGTAAATGACATGGGCTTCTCTTTCTCTGGTTGTGTTTACCTTGGCAATATCCTATGAGTGAGTTTTGAGTTTCTTAAAGGTAAGAATCACAAGAGTTAAAGAGAATCTGATGCTCTTGTTCAGTCCGGTGTTATTTCACTGTAGACTCAGCTTTTATTAATGGAAGTGCCACGTTTAAAGCTCCCTCTTGCACGAACCCTTGTACGCGAGTACACAGCACAGACTTCTGGCCATCGCAGCGCCGTAAAGGGGTCGGGGAAGGAATGATTGTAAACCTGGCAGCCCCAGCCTCTCCCCCTCGGACAGCTGTGACTTTGTCGTGTCGTTATTAACACAGCTATAAATACAGGATTCCTCCCCTTTCTTCTCCACGAGATACCGACAGGGAACGGAGCTTAAAACAGTCGACCTCTCTCCCTCCGAGTGCTCTGCACATGGCTAGGAGTGGAGTTTATCTCTCTGCAAGCCCTTGGCGAGTGGGGCAGCCGCCCAGGATGGGAAATAAAGGTGAGTTAGACACTGAGGAGCTGGAGACGGCCGTCTCTCTCGGCGTCACGAGGCGGGACGGCAGGGCCTGCGCCTGGGCGGCCGTCTCCCCCGAGGTCGGCGGAGCCACCGCTGACGAGGGTCCGGCAGAGGCTCTTGCTTCGATTTAATTCTGTTTTAAAGCCTCGACTCTCAGCTTCCTTCCTGTGTGTTTTCACGACGGTCCTGAAAGGCGCTCCGCCTGCTGCAGCAGCTTTGCACGGCGCGTCGTGGTTACCTTCCCGCTGCGCCCCCGGCTTGGCCCCCGGCACGACTCCGCGTGAAGGGGGCGAGTTAGTCTCCCCATCCACGGGCAGGAAAGTCGAGGGTGGTGCTGGAGGGTCTTGGCCGAGGTCCCTGAGCGCGCAGTGGCGGCGCGGGACGGGGCGCAGGCTGCGTGGCCAGGGCTCCCGTCTCCCGCTCCATCACCTCACCGAGAGCCCCCTTGGCGAGACTAAACCAGGACACGCTCCCGCTGCCTCTTACCCTGGCTGTGAGGCTCTTCATGGTTTTGAGGGGTTAAAGGAATAAAACAGCTTTTCTCCGAACTAAAGAAGCAAAAGTAAGACAATTTTCAAAGTAAAACTATCACCTGCTTTTTTCCCTTTGCTGCTGAGT
This sequence comes from Cabassous unicinctus, assembly GCA_029593785.1. Lineage (NCBI taxonomy): Eukaryota > Metazoa > Chordata > Mammalia > Cingulata > Chlamyphoridae > Cabassous > Cabassous unicinctus. The sequence continues at coordinate 17,344 of JAQZBX010028684.1, forward strand.
CTTGATAGCACAGCTGTAGCTCACGGGCAGAGCAGTCACTTTCCCTCTTCCTGCTTCACGTGTGGTTCACCGGCGCTCGCACCGCTGATTTGGAATAAGCTCATTTTTACATTTTGATGCTCGTTAAGCAAAAGTCTTGAGCTAACATGTCTTGATTCTAATCAGCTTTTGGTTAAATTGTGCTGTGTTCTTGGCGACGCAGAGATGCCAATGGATGAATGAAAACCTTTGAATAGGGCTCTTCCTGTGGAGCAGGGGTTCTGAACCACGAGTCCGGGAGCTTGAATTGAAATTCAAAAAAACATTACTCTCGCGGGGACGTGTGGGTGCGGGTGTGACGTATTTATTAAACGATGCACAGAGTAGTGTGGACTTAATGAGGGGTCCCTGGTTTTCACCTGACTGCACGGGGGTCCGTGGAGCAAAAAAGGCTAAGAACCCCTGCTTAGAGCAACGGAGAAATAATCGAATGTCTAGGTTGTGGCGGGCGCTGAGGAAGCAGTGTAAGTGGGCGAGGGGGAGAAGGGACCCCGTTACAAAGCAGCGATTTGGGGAAAGTCCACAGGTGTTGTCTGTTCCTAACCCCCCCCCCAGGGATGAGAAGAATGGTCTTAAAATCATAGCAGCCAAAACGTGAAGTTAGGTGCCGGCACTGACTGGAGACACGAGAAAACTGCTCCAGCGATGGTTTGGAGAGAGCAGGAAGCTGAAGGCGGATTCTGGCTGGAGCCCGTCCATAGGAAGGAAGACGCGCTGTGACGGCGGCGTCAAGCTTACTTAAGATCCGGTGGTGGTTTCCCTGCGGGATTGCAGCCCTTCAGAGGGAACGGGGTCCTCTCCTGCAGACTGCCCCCAGCCGGGGAAGGGAGGCCGCGGAGGCTTTTGAAAGCCGCCTGCTCCCTTGTCTCAGAGGAGCTACCGCCGTCCGTGAGTGAAATACTGGGCCGATCGGAACCTTCCGTCTTCCTTCCCGGCGCGACTCAGTTGCCGTCCACCGGCCCCCCAAGTCCATGCAGGGTCAGGACGGGGAGAGCTGCCGAGTGACCACGGGCTGCTCCACGGCCACCCCGCCTGCCGGGCGCTGGGGTGGCGCATCTGGGCAGACGCCGAGGCCGAGCCGGGAGCCCGCGAGCGGCCCCTCGGCGGGCACAGCTAACACGCCCTTCGCTCAGCACGCCACCGGGCGCCACCTGTGGAGACGACGAGGGTCCCTGCCCCCAGGAGGTCAGTCTAGGCAGACCCCGGGAAGGCCGCCGCCTGCTGGGGTGCCAGCCGCCCCCCCAAGCGGGTGGCTGAGCCGGGGCACCGTCACCCGCCCCGGGCTGCCTCCGAGCGGGGTCTCCGTGCTCATTGGGCGAGTGCCAGCCGACGGGGAGGTGGGCTAGCGGGCCCAGGTCAGACGGCGGGGCGGGGGCTCTAAATGCTACGTTTTCCTTAAACTTCCTGCCTGCGTCAGCGGCACTCAGGCCCTGGTCTGCGCTAGAGCCAGGGCCGCGCTCCGCCGCCCCCAGCCTCCTCCGAGAGGGAGCGTGGTTTCCTGTTGGTGCGCCTTGGGCCCTGTCCGAAGGGATTTAAGTTCCAGGAAAAAAAGAACTGAAAAAGGCTTTTTCTATTTTAAAACCTAATCATGGTTTTAGCTCAAAATGATACATTTTTTAATCACAATAGCTCTTAAATAATCACGTGTCGAGCATGTCACCCCTCCACAACCTTGAGGCCAGCAGTAGCTTTTCCTGGACCTTGCTCTTCCATGTGAATTTTAGATGCCATTTGTGAAGTCCCAGAAAAAAAAATTAAAAAGAAAGAAAAGGAAAAACCCATGAATATACCTTGGTGAAATTTTGTTTGATTTTGGTAGAAAGATTTTAAACCATTGATCCAAGTTCCTAAGCCCTCCTGGAACCCTCACTCTTCCAATTTCAGTTTGGGTATTACAGCTTGCTTGTTCTTTTTCCAATTTATCTGCATTTTCAGCTTTTCTAGACATAACTTGTTGGTAATATTTTCATTAGCTTATTAATTTCTGCAACATTTATAGTTTCATCTTTCTTATTTTTTCTTGGTTAATCTCACAAGATGATTATTTGAGTAATGTTTTCAAAGGGTAAAATTGTCTTTAATCCTTGTTTTCTATTGCATTAATTTCTCCTCTTTTTTCCTTCTGATTTTTTAAAAATCTTTGTTCTTTTTTTATTTTGTCTTAAGTGAAGTGTTCAGCTCGTAATTTCTCACGCTCCCCTGTCCACCAGGTAAGCTTTTAAGGCTTGCCTAGTTCTTTTTAAGAGCCATGTTCTCTTTCCCCCTACAGATTTTGATTTATCATATTCATTGTTGAGTTCTAAGAATTTTCTGATTCCGCTTGGATGTCTTACCAAGTGTGTGCAGGTCAGGTCAGTGGGACGGGACTGATGCCAGGTGGCGTCAGAGCTACTCTGCAAAATGAGAATGTCAAAAGTCATGGGGAACACAGTGAAAATAGAGGTTTTAACTCTGTTGAGATAAAAGGTGGAGTGTCGACACCTTGCTGTTAACCCCCCCCACCATCTTCCCCCTGGGTCTGCACGTATTTTTATTGCCTTGTTACCTGGTATTTTTATTGCCTTGTTACGGCATAGCTGTTTAGATAATGCCACCTGGTCTTTAAAATATACACATATATGTAAAATGATTAATTTTATGTTGGTGAATTTTACTTAAAAAAAAAAACAAGTTCATAGCATCCGACATTGAACATCAGTTCAACTCTGTCGAGGTTTGGTCAGGGAAACAAGGAAGGGAGGGATTTTACGCAGGGAATTGGGAGCTTCCATGAGGGTAAGAGTGGGGAACGCTGCCAGATCCCAGGCCTGTCCCTAGCCTTGGGGACATCGCGATGTCGCAGGAACCACAGAGAAGAGCCGCAGGTGCAGCCCGAAGCCGCGGCTCGACCTGGGACGGCCCCAAGGTCCCCTTCCATCCTCAAAAACTGTTGGAGAGACAGAGAGCCTGTGTTTATAGGTTATCCACTGGCATTCCTTAGAAATGAGAACAGGACCGTTAAGTACGAGAGTGCCCGGCTCCTGTCCCTGCGCTGTCAGAGGGATGGTCACCGGGGGTCGTGAGCCTCTGCCGTGCTGACCCGGGAGGAGAGGGATGGAAAAGCAGCTTCTTCCTATCACTCTGAACGTGCACATGACCCCGTGGGCTTCCCAAAAGGGATTCGGGGGCCCCAGGGTTTGGGACCCCGCTTTGAGACCTACCAGCCTTAGGGGGCGGGAAAGCTTGGTATCTGGCGAGCCCACGCAGGCGCCATCTGCTGGCGTGGAGGCAAGCGCAGCTCCTGCCCTCCCACGGCTCGCACACGGGCCTCTGGCGGAGGGTCCACAGACGGGATGGGTAGCGCAGCTGTGACCCAGAAGCAGGGGCGGGCGAGGGGCGTGCTGCCGCCTGGGCAACAGGCAGTCCAGCCCGGCATTGCGGCTCCTGGCCCTGGAGGTCCGAGCACTTGTGCGTGGAGAGGAATGGCTCAGAGGTGGGGCCTTGCAGGCCTCAGCGCCTCGCCTGCCCCAGTCCCTGGCCTCCAGGTGGGGCCTCCAGGCAAGTGCACGCTCGCCCGTGCGTCGAAGTGGCCGAGGTCTGCCCAGAGCCTGAGTTCTGGCCATGCTGGGGGACATCTGACCATGAGCCCGGGACATCCGTGCTTGCTCAGGGAAGCAGCCTGTGGAGACGGCAAGCCAAGCCCTGTGGACGCTGAGGCACGTGGAAGAATTTCAGAATAAAAATGGAAACGCTGCCTTCTTTACGGGGTGAAAGGCGAGGTCTTGAGCTGGGCGCAGTGAAAGAGTAAAAGTGAACTCGTGTAACCTGTGTGCTCACCAGTGGTTAGTCTACCAGCGAAAGCGTTTCCCCTCGTTGCCAAAGCAGTTTGGAGACTCGTGTTTAGATTTCAAGTATTAATAAAACCTCAGAAGCCATTTCAAACGTACTTTGCTTGCTCAGGGATTTTGGCAGTCACATTTAAACTTGACCCTTTGGATTAATTTATTTGTGGCGAGCAAAGCAACGAATAACAAAAAGCTATTAGGTGTTCTCAGCGGTTCCTCGTTGTGTCGTTCCTCCTTGCTGTCTGCCAATAGATGAAAATCAGAAAAGCTTCTGGCGGTTGAAGGCTGGTCCTCGAAAGGGCTCCCTGGTCCACACGTGGGTGTGGATTGTTTTCTCTGACTTACACGTGGCTTCGTAATCACAAGTGCTGTTGCTTGCAAAGCATATTTGGTATTTTTTAGACCCAAAGCTACCTGAGAAAACAACCCGAGACGTCTCATACACGCACAGTGTCACTGAGTTCCCATTCCACGTAAACGCCAAAGCCAGACGAGCCTGTGCCGCTGAGCAAGAAACAACCGCGCTGACTCTTCTACATGCTTAGAAAGAAAACGTGCAAAAACACATCTTCAGAAAAAGAGACTTCCCAAGGATTGCCACGTGCCTGAATATAAGGTGAGGCTTTTATCCCCAAAAAAATATTCTTCAGGAAAGAATGCGTCACCTTGCGTTTGAACCTTCACAGAATCTCTCCTGGTACAGGGACACACTCTCAATTACTTTATTTTGAGCAACAATGAACTGTTTGCTGAAGATACACTGGCCTCGTATGATGTGACTCGTTCTTATTTTGGAGTTTTTATATAAATCAGTGAATTCGACTTGAAAGTAAAGTGGTTTCACGTTTATTCCTGGAGCTATCACCTCTCAGTTGCAAACATTGGATTCAGTGAAGTATCAGTCCAGCCCCTTGGGTGGAAGCCTCCTTTGGAAAGGGATTTGACCTGTTGTCTCTGTGAGACACAGAAACCTCCTAATGTCTAAGAATCTAGTGAGAAGTTCACGTAACCTTGTTTTCTGACATCTGAATAAGGTTTTAGAAAGAGCGCTACTTCTAAATTAGTACATATTTATGTGATGGGACATCGACACGTGTACGTGTCAGTGAATTTTGCAGAGGCCGCTGCCTCAGGACAAGCACACCCCCGCTGTAACACAAGACCCTGGGTGTCACCTTGCTCCACCTGGCGCTGAGCGGGCGGCCGTCCTCCAGGAGCCGGTCTAGGCTCTGTCTTCAGCATATGCCTCCGCGAGAGAAGAGCTAGGAGGAGCGTGCAAAGCTGCCGGGCGGCTCTAGGCCAGACCTGACCGTGGTTGGCTCCGGCGCCACCCCGTTCCGTTGGCCGGACCCCTGGGGGCCTTGGCCACTGGCAAAGACGGAGGAGAACGGGGCTGAGAGCTGCCACGGCGCTGGCCCGTCTCCTGCGGTGCAGGTTTCTCCTCTCTACAGGGTGGGACCCCTTTATACTGGGCTCCCCCTTTGGCCTTACGCAGCAGTTTCCACAAATGGCAGAGTCACGCAAACTTAGAAAAGTTATTAAAATGTTTGTTTATTACGTGATTTTTAAAAGGGATTTTGTGGTCAAGAGAAATAACTTACTAAAGCAGACTTTTCTCCAGTGCAGTAGGATTAAACTTATTCCATGAAGCATGGGTGCCTTTCCGTTAAGTTGTGCTACGACTGCTTGATGACATGAGAGGCTAGAATTTCAGGAGTGGGGGGCGCAGACTCCTGGTTTTTAACCTTCTTCCTGGCAGAACGCTAATGAAATTCCCAGGTGAGATCTGTCCAGCCTCCGCTGTGAAAAAGGTAAAACGCTGCCAGGGAGACTCAGGGGAAGGGACCCCCCTCACTGCCCCCCAGGGCATCCCTGAGCAATTCCTGGGGTCCTGGACTCTGGGGTTTGCCACCCTCTGGCTTCGTCCCCGTTGCTGGAGTGACGGGAGCCCAGAGGCGCAGTGGGCTGCGGCGAGGGTGGGGTGGTGCCCCTGGTCCCAGGCCGGCCCGGCTGCGAGGACCTCACACCCCAGAGCTGCCGAGGCTGGCTGCCCTCCCACGCAGCCCCTGCCGGAGGCCACCCTGCCCTGTGCCAGCATCTGTGGACACGGCGCCAGCCGCACTCTGGCTTCAGTTCTGGGGTCTCTCTTCTCACCTCTGGCCTTATAGGATGCGAGACCCCCGCCTTCCGCCTCACACTGGCTTTTCCAGGCTAAACCCCCAGGTCCTCGCAGCACACGTTTCCGTGGCCCCTCGCCTGATTCATCCGTCTCCACGTGTACAGATACGGCCTTGGGCAGCAGAACCAGTCGCTGGCTGTGCGCAAGGGCCGGGAGGGCCGGGTGTGGACCAGGGGCCTCACCTGCCGCAGCCGTCGCCCTGCAGGCAGACCCACCTCCCACCACCCCTTAAGAATCATGCCCCAAACACGTCTCCAGACAGTGGAGTGGGGCACCAGGGCCTGGAGGCTGGGCGTGCTGCTCGACTCCCCTTGGCTCCTCCGCGGGGCGAGGTGTCTTTTCTGAGACCTGCTGAGCTCTGGGCTTGCTCATCCATCGTCCAGCACAAGGGCCGCTGTGCCTAGTCCTCTCCCAGCCAGACACCCCATGCCTCGGGTCTATGGTCTCAGTGGAGCTGACAGGCCGCGCACAGGCCTGCAGCATGTGTGGTGCTGCGGAACCACACGCAGTTGTGAGTTCAAGTGAGGGGCTGGGCGCTGGGGAGCACCCTTCAAGCGGAGCCACAGAGCAGCTTCTCCCAGGGCCCCCTGCATGGAGGGAGTGCAGGTGGTGACTGGGAGCAGAGCCTTCTGGGCAAGGGCCGGGATGTGCAAAGGCCCTGAGGCAGGGGGCAGGGCGGGGATGTGCAAAGGCCCTGAGGCATGGGGCAGGGTGAGGATGTGCAAAGGCCCTGAGGCATGGGGCAGAGTGAGGATGTGCAAAGGCCCTGAGGTAGGGAACAGTGGCCAGGATGTGCAAAGGCCCTGAGGCGGGGGGGGCAGGGTGAGGATGTGCAAAGGCCCTGCGCTGGGGCGGGGGGGGGGCTGTGCAAAGGCCCTGAGGCAGGGAGCGGGGCGGTGCCTCAGGAGAGGGAGGCGGGGCCACCACAGGGAAGACTGCGGGCTTGCTTGTGGTGCTGGAGCCAGTGGAGGTTTTGAGCAGGAGAGTGACACTGTGTGAGGCAGGCCTTATGTTTACAGAGCACTCACAAAAGCAAACGCCTGGCTTGTTGTGGCGTTCGGCTATGGGGTGGGAGTGGGTGTGTGAGCAGGAAAACGAGAGGCAGCCAGGGGTCCAGACCCACGCAGCTCGCCCCATTCCTTGACCCGCCAGCCTCCTCATCCTCCGAAAAGGGCGCACAGCTCGCCTGATGGAATTTGTTTTTCATCCACTGCTCTGGCTCCTAGCATTACGCTTTTATTTCCTGGGTACTTTCAGGTGATGTCCTGATTGTTCCTTCTAGAATCTTCCATGGTTGGAGGGAGAGGCCTGGGCTCCACAGGGACGGCGGTCTGAGTCCCGGCTGCTCAGCTGCTCTGGTGTCTCTGAGGCACGGTTTTCTCGAGACCACTGTGAAGGCGCTGACACTTCCCTGAGAGATCAGCGTAGAGGAGGCTGTGGGCGGCCGTCGGCAGGCTCGGTCCCACCCGTGTGTGTCTGAGTTTCCTCTTCTCATGAGTCCCGGGTTCTGCTGGAGGCAAGGCTGCCCTGCTCCATCCAGCCTCGTTTTAACCCGCCCGAGTAACGACCCTATTTCCAGATAAGACGGCTGTCTGAGGTCCTCGGGGTTTGGGCTAAAGCACATCTTATGGGGGGGCTCAAACAGTCCCCCAGACAGCCCCGAGGCACACCGTCAGGAGCCGCCTTGGTGACCCGGGGACCCCAGAGGCTGGACACTCGGGGAGGGGCCCAGCCAGGGGCCCTCAGGGCAGCAGGAGCCCCCGGGAGCCCTGCGCGTCTCGGCTGCGCGTCTGTTGCTTGCCTTGGTTTTGATTTCTCCATTTTCCTGAGCAGCTGCAGGGGAAGCAGGAGACCCCTCCTCAGGCAGCCTTCCAGGGCACTGACGAATGTGAGATGTTGTCTCCACGGGCAAGGGGCTTGTCCTCCTCCAGGACCCCGTGATCGCCTGGCTCAGCGTGCACCGCGGGCCCCCGCCCCGGGTGCCAGCCCCTTGCCCCTCCGCCATCCCCGGGTGCATGGGGAGCACAGGGGCAGGTTCCTGGGCCCAGGAACCAGGCAGGGGCCTCTGCAGGGAGCACATGCCTGTGGGCCACCCTTCAAAGTCCACACAAACTTGACCTCCACACAAGGCAAACGGGAGAAAAGCTTCACCAGCCATAACCCGGCGACTATGATATAAAGAGCCACTAAAAACTGAGAGCAAAAGGGGCAGCCGCCTTTGTCCTTGGGCCATGGCAAATGACAAGGACAAGAAGAACTATGGGAGAAGATGCTCAGCGTCACTCATGACATGAGAAATGCAAATTAAAAAACAGGCGCCGTCTCCTCGCCAAGGTGACGAGCAGCTGTCGCCTGCAGGACAGCTGTGCCTGCCTCGTGCCAAGGCCACCTGGGACGTCCAGTGGCTTGTGTTTAGCCTGCGGCGACGCCTGCGCGTGTATGTCGTTTGTTAAAGCAAAGGCTGGAAGCAGCCCGAAAGCTCATCACTGGGCGACTGCCTGGTTAACGCCCACCACGCGTGAAGCATTACGCAGCTCTGAAAAAGCCAGGCCGTGCCCCGTGCCCTGGCTTTGTGGACGTGGTCAGTGAAAGAGCAAGGTGCAGACAGACATATAAAGCATGCTACGTTTTGTGTAAGTAATGTACACTTTAAAAAAATAATTGGGGGAATTTTGAACCATGTAAATATATCATCCAAAAAAGTTAAATTTAAGAAGCTTTCTATAATTTGTACTTAGAACTGTTAGACGTTTTATTGTGTTCATATGATTCCGTGTCAACACTCGGCACATTTGGGGAGTTGGGCTTACAGATATTAAATGATAAAAGGAGCCAGACAAGTTTACAGCTGAAGCATTAGTGAGACGTGGTGTGAAGAATTGCAAATTGAGTGAAGAGAAAGCAGTGATAGAATGGTGAAAAGCGGGGGAAAAAAGGGTAGACTCTCCTGAGCCTCGTCTCGCAGTGTTACTGTTTCAGTTATCTACTACTTGTTGGTGGATAGATTAGAAACTTGTTGAACTCGCAGTTTCGGGTTTTCTGTTTTGTTTTGACCCGAGCATCTGTGGCTCGTTTGTTATATAACGAGGTGCATCTGTCCCAGTTTCTCCTCGGAGGGTTCTGGTTCTTTGGGGTAGAAGCAGGAACCGTTTGAGTATGTTGCTCCTGCAGGTAATTTGGCCATCGCCGAAATGCTGACATCATTCTGTTGTTGTTCAGTTCAGGGTTAAGGCTTTCCTGGGAATGGGAGTAGGAAATGGCCCGGCTGGGGCTTTGGAGCGGGTGAGTCGCCTGCCTGGTGCCTTAACCACCTGGGGCGGGGGTAGCTCCCGACAGAGCGTCAGCTTCTGGAGATTTAGTCCTTGGTGTTCCCAGAGACTTTAGGAAGAACATGGACAGTCTCCCCTGCTCCCACGTGCCGGCCACGTTCGGTGGAGGAGCCTCGGTGCGTTGGCTCTGAACTTAGAATCTTGTGTATTCATCAGCCAAAGGGGTGCTGAAGCAAGGAACCGGAGCTCTGTTGGCTTTCGTAAAGGGTGTTTACTTGGGTAGACGCTTACGGTCACAAGGCCCTAAAGAGTCCAACTCAAGGTACCATAAGAGAGACTTTCTCACCCAAACTCTCTTGCCACGTGTTGAAGCAAGATGGCAGGCGATGGCTGCAGGGTTTCAGCCTTCCTCCTCCTCTTAGGGCTCCGTGCCCAGCTTCTTCCAGTCGCAGCTGTAGGCTGGCACAAGGCTTGTGTCCCTCCCAGGGGATCATTTCTTTCCAGGCTCAGCTGCTTGTTCGCGCCACAAGGCCAGCTGCAGACTCTCGGGCTCATCTCTCTCCCCGGGGCTGTGTCTGAGGAGCACTCTCTCCCTGCGTACCCGCTTCTGCGTCCTCCTCCGTGTGTTTCCATCCCTGTCTTTGATTGAGCATCTGCTTATAAAGCCCACAAGGGTGGGGGGAGCTCAACATTTGATGCCCTAATGTCATCAAATAGAAGCCCTAATCTTGATTCAATCAAGTAAAAGTGAATCTTGTGAATCTAATATGCCCAGAGTAACAGAGCAGTTTACAAACACAATCCAATAGCTATTTCTGGAATTCGTAAATAATATCAAACTGCTACACCTGGGTTTTCCTTCCTGGGCCCAGGTGAACATACTTTGGTCCCCATTCATAGCCCTACACGGGGCAGCTGGAGTGACAGGAGGAGCCGGCTGAGGCCTCCCCAGCCTCACTCTGCAGAGGAGCAGGTGTGAGGGCCCCAAGGGCTGCGGGGCTTCAGAGGGGCAGGGCTGGGGGACGCCCGCGGCGGCAT
>JAQZBX010028685.1:0-27693 GCA_029593785.1 Cabassous unicinctus
TTTTTTGAGGAAAATACTAAAAGGAAAAAGTGCAAAGGCAAAAATATTTATCCAAGTGGGATTCCAGGAGTTTTATAAACTGCCACATGAAGAATGGGAACAAAGGCCACACACCTGTATTTGCTCCTTCAAAGCACAGGCATCATGCTCAAGAAAGGAGGAGTTGCCTAAAAAACACACGCCGAAGTGATCTCAGAAAAAAATCTTGTGATCTAGAACAAGTTTTCTCAAATGCAACACTGACAAACTACTTCAAGTAACAAGGAAAATATAACAAGGAAAAAGCAGACCCTAGTTTTCACAGTCCTATATTGCTGCAAAACTAGGGTATGATTAAACTCACCCTGCTGCACACAACTATAGAAACTCAAAAGAATACAAAATGAGGGAGTGGCTGTGGCTCCAGCAGTTGAGAGCCTGCTTTCCACATGGCACAGTTCCCGGTGCCTCTTAAGAAATAAACAAATAAGTAAATAAACAACAAGCAAAACAATCGAAAAATACAACTCAAAGGAGCCGATGTGCTCAGTAGTTGAGCACCGACTTCGGCTTCCCACATTTGAGGTCCCAGGTTGTTCAATCCCCGGTACTGGTACCTCAAAAAAAAAAAAAAAAAAAAAAATATCATGCCCCCTGAGATAAAGCCCACCCATTTTTTAACTTTCACATTGAGACATTTGGGGAAGTGGTGATTCCAGCTCCTGCCATCAGGATAATTCACTCTTTCCTCCTGCTGTAGCGCCAGCCTTGAGGAGGCACAAAACTGGACAGAGGATGAGCAGAAGCCTCTCTGGCAGCAGGAAGAGGTGACATAGCCTTTTCACAGCCCCTGTGTGTTTGCTCTGCCCACTATGGACCACTTTTCATGAACAAGCTGTATATTTTGTGCTCTCTCTCTCTCCTAGACAGCAGTGGAGGTAGTGGTGAAGGACCTGGTTACAGTCCTAAGTCCACTGTTTCCTATTCTGTGTCCTAAACCTCTCTGGGCCTGGATTTCCTCTTCTAAATAATGGAGATAAAAATGGTATATACTTCACTAGATTGTGAGGATTAAGTGAGATAGTCTATGTAAGTGATAAAGATGGTGTCCCGTATCTATAATAAATGGCTCCAGAACCATTGCTGCTACTGCTACTGTGACAGCTAATGATGAAAAAAGAAAATGCTGGCCTGATACAGTATGGAGACACGAGAAGTGCCTGAGCTGGAGGCTCATGTCTGAGCAATGTCGGGTAAACTAGTGGGCTGGACGTGTCAGGAGTCCATTTACATGAAATACTGAGAAATAACATCCTAAAGAAAGAGAGGGACAGACCTACAAGCTTAGCCCTATAACCATGCTTCAGTTGTCAGAGAGAAGGGAGCAATCAGTGGTAGTATCTTGTCTGGCATTTAGAATTGTGGCTGACCTGGCCTCCATATGCTTATGTTTGATTCCTTAAAATAAGGAAAGATATGAGTAAAACCTAAAAGAGATGATTACATTTAGCCAGGAAGGGAATGAAAGTTCTTCACTCCCAGGGCAATGGTGATTCCCAGTCATGATAGAGGGTCCTGCAGGGGGCAGACTAGCTCTAGCCATCTGAGGGAAGCCACCTTCAATGAAACTTAGACCAACAGTTGCCCAGAATGTTTAAGGAAAATAAAAAGACTGGTTTAAGAGCATATGTCGGGAAGCGGGTGTGGCTCAATCGACAGAGCTCCCGTTTACCTTATGGGAGGCCCCAGGTTCGCTTCCCAGGGACTCCTTGTGAGGGCAGGCCGGCCCGCGCGGCGTGGTGGGCTGATGCAGCAGGACCTCACAGCAAGGGGGAGATAAGCAGACACAGAAGAAACACACAGCGAATGGACGCAGCGAGCACAAGCAGCAAGGCGGGGGATAAATAAATAAATCTTTAAAAAAAAAAAAAGAGCATAAGTCAAACATCCTTCTGGGGCTTCCCAAAAATAAGCGGAAGGGCATAATGACCTCACAGTACCAAGAGTGGCTGAGAGCTAGAAAAACACGATTTATTTCTACAGTAGAAGCTCTCTTAATGACCTCCACTTAGGCAATTTGCTGGCTAAATTGATGACCTAAACATACCAACAATAGCTGTGGTATGCTGCTCAAAGGCTGTGGCTAGTAAACCAGTACTCCTGCATACTTCTGCCCCAAAGTGTTGAGTGTGTTTGCTTACCAAGAATCAGTTGTATTTGTTCCCAAACCTGTTTACGTCCATTGTACTTGCTACTGCAAACTCAGATTTTTTTTTTCTTATTTATAAACAGTAGATTTTTCAGTAATCTACATGAAACAAAGAAAAAAACTGTTTTTTTCCTAGGAAAAGTAAGTTGAAATCCAGAGAGATTTGATAAAATTGTATCATCAAAACACAGGGCCCTCAAGTTAGATGTAAGACAATTGCCAAAAATGTCTTTGTTGTTTCCTGAGAGCACCTTTTGCTATGGTCAGAAATGTGGGGGAGAAGAGGAAAAAGGCAAAGAATAAAGGACCTCAGAATGTCAACTATATGCTCCAAGTTTCCCTAATCTTCCCTAGTGCTCAATAAAAATCAAGTAAGCATTTGGCTACCATGGAACCAACAGAAACTGACACCTCACAGAATCACTTTTCTGAGGAATATCATTAGTGAAATGTTTGTTTTCTAAACCGTGCTTTTCTTGTCTCTAAGTGCAAAATAATGAAATGCACCAAACTGGGTAGTTGCATAATATAAAGAAGCAGACGTACCCAAAGGTGTCTAACACAGCGCAGCCATTCCATAAATATTAGTTTTACTTTCCTGCATAAGTTATTTTTTACTCATCAGAATGAATAGATGTTTTATTAAATGCTGGATGAATAGAAAATAGGCTGCTGTCTCTAGAATTATTTTATTTGGAGATAAATATTCCATTCATGATGACTACATTATAAAGATGGAGTCTACCCTTTTCTTATGGAACATGTAAAGACAGAGAAATATTCTCTGTTGTGCTTTAATTTTAACATTTATTATATATATATTTTACTTAATACTTTGTGTTATGGTAAAAAAAAAAAATTTTAAACCCAGGAGATATTCTCTTACTGGCTTTGCAATGGCTCTAAAACATTGCCTCAGAGAAGTCTTTAAGTTAGTGCTTTCCCCTCCACAGCCAGAGTCCATCCATTCAAAGCTGACAGGCTGTGTAAAATTAAAGTCAGGAAGAGGGGAGAGTACACGGCATAATTTCTAGTGACTCAAGTGTGAGAAGTCATTGGGTGCCACCACTGTCACACTGAATCTTGTGCAGCAAGGTTTTCTTATCTTTTCTAAGCTTTGTAAGAGTTATCACTGTAAAGCTGTAACTAATGAAAGCAACCCAGGTCTGAATCAATAAGCAAAACATTCACCTCTGTCCTCTGTCAATATCATTCTGGGTGCAGGAATTCAAAAACATCACCATATACCCAAACAGAGTCCATGGGAGTCACCTGGTTTTAACTATGCCAAAATGACTGTATCAAAATGTCCTTTGTAGATAGACAGATGATAAGGAGAAGTTACTTAACTATTTCAACCATTCATACCCATATACCTCTTCAATAAACATCTACCTCTAACTTATTCATAATTCATTTCCACCAAAATTTCTACTTCTGGTTCTTAAGAGTACATTTCTTACAGAGTTTAATTCCAATGGTTCACATTATTCTTATATGTTAACTATTTGGCCAGAGAGCAATGATTGCCAGTAGATAGTTAAGTAGTTTGTAGCACTCTTCTAAGGTTTTTGAGTTAAGCAGGCTACTGATTTATATAACAATTTTTGAGGATTCCTCAGTTTGACAGAACATCACCTTGATCTATCCAAATATCAGCTTAAGAGAGTCTGAACTACCATTAAACACAGGCCTATGACTGCTTAGAATCTCACCTTAGGATGACATGATTCCAGTAAAACTAAGATTGTCATAGAGCATGACAATATGTATTACACTTCCAATGTGCTTTAACAGAGATTCTTTTTTCCTATTTCTTTTTATCCTTAGTTTTGTGGCTATAATATTTAGATGACTCTCCACAAATCCTTTTATTGTAGAAGCAGAAGCATTGTAGTCTACAACATCTGTGATGTAGCAGGGTCTAGGAGGAGACAAACAAGGGGGCATTTGGGAGACTTACTTAGGCCATTAACTTACTAATTGTTTCTGGGGATACGTCTCAACCAGGGTCTTCCTACCCATAAAATGGGGCTACCCATCTGGCATTGCTCACCAAAGAACCACAGAGCTGACTGGGACCACCACTGTTGTCAGGCTCTCTGCCCATAAATAGACAAACATCTCCACGGTATAGAGTAAGGCTCAAGGATGCTGGTGTTTAAAGACAGATTTGAGTCTCAGCTCTCTTGTTTTCTAACTGTGTAGCTTGGAGCAAATCAATATCTGTGAGCCTCTATTTTTTAGCTCTAAAATAAGAGTTTGAATAAAATAATTTCTCAGGTATCCTTCCTTTCTATGATTTTTAAACAATCAGAGTAGATGATTCTTAAGTTTCTGTGAGGATTTACAAAATTAGCCTCTCATATAGCATTTATCTCTTTAACAAGCTCTATGTGTATGATGTATGAAGAACTATGCACATTCTGGCATATTGAATGGCATCATTTCTACAATTTACCCAATGACTACCTTTTTCTTTGAGCTCTCCTCTTTCTAAATAGCTTGTGGGAAGAGTCAATGCACTGATTACAAAAAAACGACAAGCCAGGAGGAAGGAGAGGAAAGAACATTGAAATCCCAACTCCACTGTTAATTTCCTGCTAAACAGGACAGGCTGTAGTCACCTAACCTATAATAAAACATTTAACAATTGTCATACTACCTCAGAAGATTATTGCAAGAATCATGAGTTAATTTATGTATGGAGAATAAAGTTTCCACAAACATAAATTTTGATGTTATTGTAATGATTGGTGCTTCCAACAGCTTCTAAGATGGTAAAAGTAATAAGGGACATACCTAGCATGTATTTTAATGTCTTCCAATTGATTGTCTTTCTAAACATAACACTAGACCCACAGGTCTGTCTATTGGATGAGCTCCTTGACTTTAGTGTCCCTAACTAGTAGGATACAAACATTTTACATCATCTTTGAACCATGAAGGACAGAGAGGATTTTTCCAAAGTTTTTTTCTGGGAACAATTGTGAAGGATTGTCTTCCAGGTAAATGGCTGTCACCTTGTACTTCCAGCACAAATAAAACTGTGTTTTATATACTGGTCTTAGTGAAGATGTAAGTTCAAGGAGGAGAACGACTTATCACTCTGTGTGTGGCAAGGGGAACAATAACCTTTGCTTGGCCCAATGATCTGTGTATAATCTGCCCCCTGGCAACAATCCGAAAATTAGAAAGGAAGAGGGCTGTTTTGTTTCCAGTTTTTTTACTTTAAAAAATCCATGCTGAATTCATAGAGACAGAAGAGGTTACCAGCGACTGAAGGGAGGGGGTGAGAGGGCTTGTTTAATGGGGTACAGAGTTTCTGTTTTGGATGACAGAAAAAGTTTTGGTAATGGATGGTAGCACAACTTTGTAAATGAAATTAACACCACTGAATTGTACACTTAAAAATGGTTAAAATGGCAAATTTTATGTTATATCTATGTGACCACAATAAAAAATAAAAGACAAAATATAAAAATCAATCCATGCTACAGATCAGAAGTTAGCCATAATTTTTACAGTTTTTAACTGCTGGATATTTAAATTGTAAAGCCAATGGAGACATCCATGGCAACAAGACACAAGCATCAGGAACAAATCTTAAAATAAAACAGTCTAGAACCAGAACAAAATGTACTTATTTTCAGTTTCAAAGAGACAATAATTCATGTCTCAGAGATTACAAGAATATGAACAACAAAATCCCCATCATGTTCCAGGACCATCTTTATCGTGATGATAGTATGTCAAACTGCTAAGCTGAGACATAAAGCACAAGACTGAAAAGGCGTAATGGAAAAAAGGCTCATCCAAGGACTGTGGCTTTCTGTCTTCATGACAGAGGAGAATGATTCAAGGCTTATTTGATGCCTCATTCCAGACTGGAAGATGTTTTAGTTTGCTAAAAGCTGCTGGGAGCAATATAACAGAAATGGGCTGGCTTTTACAATGGGGATTTATTAGGTTAGAAGGCTACAGTTCTGAGACTGAAAATGTCCATATCAAATGCATCATCAGAGATACTGCCTCAACAAGTTGCAACTGTGGGCATTCAGGCATATTGGCTTCTCTCTCTCCTCTCCTCCAGGCCTCATCTCTTTCAGCCTCTCAGAGGTCTCTTTCTGTGCCTCTGTGCTCCTCTGATTCCAGCTTCCGGCCTCTGGGACCTCTCTCAGCCTCTCAGGGTTTCTCAGTCTCTGCAGCTTTTTCCCTGTGCCTGCTGCTTTTAGTGCCCCATTTATAAAGGACTCCAATAGGATTCAGACCCACTCTGGGTCATACAATCTAATCAAAGGCTCTTAACAAATAATCTGATCAAGAGTTCCCACCTACAATAGGTTTTTAGGCACAGGAATGGATTAGTAAGGACATGATCTTTTCTGGGATCCACAAAAAGCTTCAATCTGTCACAGAAGAGCTAGAAAGTTGGACAGGGGAGCAGATGTGGCTCAAGTAGTTGGGCACCCACTTCCCACGTGGGACGTCCCGGGTTCGGTTCCCGGTGCCTCCTAAAGAAGATTATCAGACACAGAGAGCACACAGCTAACAGACACAGAGAACAGACAGCGAGCACAAACAATGGCGGCGGGCGGGGGGGGGTGGCTGATAAATAAATTTTTTTAAAAAAAATTTAGTTGGACAAAATACCTGGAAGAAATTTCAGTTATGCAGAACTGCTACAACTACTGAGATCATAACAAACAAAACTAATTTCAGTATTAAGGGTTTTGCAAAGCTAATCAGAAACATTTTTTTAAAAAAAGAGAAACAAAAGAAACTGATATGGATAGGTTTTTGAAAGTCAAGTATACCAAATAGTCATACACTGAGGACAGAGTTAAGATTTCCCAGATGCTATGGTGAACAAATTTACTCAATGTTATTAAATGCTGGATGGCCCCTTTAAAGAAAAGACATTGATTTACCACAGTCACTTATTCTATGCTATTTCATATAGACATTGACTGTTCCAAAATGCCAAACATGCTTTTTAGACAGACAAAGCAAGTTCCAGCTTTCTGATGGTGTCAATTAATTCTCGTGAGGAATCATTTTAAAGTCTCTCCAGTGAGACAGTTTCATTATTGCATTTTTAGTTTCATTTAAACTCCCTTTCAAGAACTGTGTCTAATAGACTTTCAGAGCATCTCTGAGCAGCTCTAACTTACATAACCTTATTTTTCAAAGCTGTTCATTACCTTCTCCTCCTCTTACCATGCTCTCACACCAGCTCAGGCCCTCCCTTGAGGAACCTTGTTGCCTGATTTTGTAATATAGTTGTGCCTACCTTTGAGACTTTCTCATTTCTAAACGTAGTGTGCAAAATAGACCATGGGGGAAATGCTCCTTAACTTTGTTGATTGGCAATGGAATCAGACTCTGCCAGTGAAAACAGTCTACAATCATATCTAGCCAGGATATTATCCAGGACACATGTGGGAGAAATAAAAGGAAATAATGGAAAATGACAAAAAGAAATGGATTCATTTCTACCTTCAATATAGGAAAGAAGAAAAGAAAAAATACAAATATCCAAGTATATTTTAAAAATTAATACAAAGTTGAAAATAAAAATTATGAAGTATGCCACAAAACCATCATATTCTATTTGCAATTCTCTAACAAAGAATATAATGTACCTGCATTTAAACAGTGTACTTCATAATTTTGCTAAACATAAAAAAATCCTCCAAATAGGCCGCAAGGTAATTTGCACTAGTACACCTCAGTGCATTCTCTTGGGTATATACCTAAGAATGGATTGTTGAACACAGTGAAATTAAGCACTTTGCAAATTCTGATTAGAAGCACATTTTTAAAGCAAAAAAAAAAGCTACAGTTAGACAGATCTTCACCTCTTTTTCATCCTAAGAAAGAGAAAAAACAAACAAAAAATTCCCATAAACTAAGAATTTTTATTAGCCGGTGAAAACACAAAAATGGAATAAAAGAGAAATATTAAAGTATCCACCTCATAGTCATACTTTAATATGAAGCTATCTTTTTTAAAAAAATTTAATTGTAGAAATTGTGGATTTATTGAAAAATCATGTAAAATATACAGCATTCCCATATATCTCCTACTGTTGACACTTTGCATTAGTGCGGTACCTTTGTTACAACTGCTGTAAGAATAATAACATTGAATTATTAACTATAGTCCATAGTTTACAATACATGCATATACCACCCTATTCTTAACATCTTGCATTAGTGTGGGACATTTGTTATAGTTCATGAAAGACCTTTTTATGCTTGTACTATTAACTATAGTCCATCATTTACAATAGGGTTCACTGTGTTCAACAAGCCATTCTTAGGTATATACCCAAGAGAACTGAAAACACGTCCCCACAAAAACTTGTATATAAATATTCATAGCAGCATTATTCCTAATAGTCAAAAAGTAGAATCACCTCAAATGTTTATCAACTGATGAATGGATAAATAAAATGCAGCATACCAATTCAATAGAATATTATGCAACCATAAAACAATGAAATGCTGACACATAGTACAACATGAATGAACCTTGAAAACATTATGCTAAGTGGGAAAAGTCAGTCAGAAAGGACAAACAATACATGATTCCATTTATATTATATGATTCCATTTGTATGAAATGTCCAGAATCCTTAGAGACAGTAAATAGTTTGGTGGTTGCTTAGGGCTGGGGGTTAGGGGAAAATATGGAATGATTGCTAATGGGCATAGGATTTCTTTCTGGGGTGATGAAAATATTTTAAAATTGATGGTAGTGATGGTTATACATCTTTATAATATGCTAAAAATCCACTAAATTGTACACTTTAAATGGGTGAATTATATGGTATGTGAATTATCTCTTAATAAACTGTTATAAAAAAGTGAATAAATGTTCAAACCCCTTGGCCCAGTAATGCTAAGCATTAGTTTGAACCATATGAAATTGCCAATATTAGATCATTCTTGACCTTCAAAACAGCACTTTAATATAGTTCAACCACTAACATGAGGTCCATGATTTATGTATATAAAGATGGCCATTACTCTGAAATTTTATATTAACACAATTTTGCAAACAACCTAAATACTGAGGAATAAAATAATTAGTGAACTTTTATATGATAGACTATAATGCAATATATAAATTGAGTCTTGAAGAACTGTTTAAAACATGATAAATACCATGTATACTATATGATGCAAATTTTAGAAACATAAATTAATTTATAGGCAAAAATAAATATAAGAAAATATACCAAGAATTTTAATAGCGATTATCTGAATAATAGGATTATGGGTGATTTTACTTTTTCCTTTCTTTTTTTCTTTTTTCAATTTCCAAATTTTCTAGAATAAGCCCATATTACTTTTATAATTAGAAAACAGTCTTATAATAGGACAGCAAGAAAAACAAACAAACAAGAAAGACAGAGATACCAAATTCAAAGGTATCCAAATATAATTGGGATTCTGCTAAATTCCACTTTTTAATCAAAACTAAATTTGGTTTAAGTTTTCAAAATTCCAATTCAACTATTTCAGCATTCAAAGGTAAACAAAGACAGTCTTGCTGTTTTATTTGACAATAACACTAAACTAATTATTCAAAGAAGACAGTTATCTATCTCAATTTGAAATCTCCAGTAAACGAGAACCCACAACAACCTGTTCTAGTTCTTTAATAACATCCTTCCTCTCAAGGAGTGCTCATTTATTTCTAATCTTGCAAATCATTCCTCCTTGTCCCAGCCTGGCAAAAATCAGAGAGTTTATAAAGACAGTTCTTCATCATTTTGCACTTTTAGAAGTAGATTAATTTAAAAAACTATTCTGGGAGCAGATGTGGCTCAAGTAGTTGAGTACCTGCTTCCCACGTGGGAGGTCCCAGATTCGGTCCCTGTTGCCTCCTATAAACAAACAAACAAAACAAACAAACAAAAAACAATTCAGGGAAGCCAATGTGGCTCAGTGGTTGAGCACCAGCTTCCCACATAAGAGGTCCCGGGTTCAATCCCCAGTCCCGGCACCTCAAAAACAAAACAAAAAAACTATTCCAAGTCCTGCCAGCTATCAAGAACCATGGATTTATCAGCCTCTTAATATCAGAATGCACCAAACTCTCCTCAGCTACCAACCTTTTCCTCCCAGACTCCACAGAGTCCTGTCTGTTCAAAACTATAACATCTAAAGCCCATGTCCAGTCTGCTAACTATCCCAACCCACGCAATACTGCTAATGGGTACAGGATTACTGTGATTACAATTTGACCCTCCTTTGAAGATGCAACACAAAAATACTTGAGATGAAGGCAATAATAAGACAATACTTTCTTGTACTTCAAGTTTAGTGCATAAGCAGCCTAGAAAGACACATGCCTTATGTGAACAATTCGAGTTAAGGGGAAAAAGTGATTCAGTTGAAGAGTCGGTTTATCAAAGTTATGGTTGAAGGAGCACTTTGGATCAAATCTGGCTCCCTAGTCAAAGATCCTATTTTACTTTGAGCTCTTTTGATTATTACTTAGACTCTCTTAAGAACACTCAGATGAACAAAAGCTACAAAAATATTGAATTGTCTAAGTTATATAAATTATATACACTTGTGTTTAGAGTTTGTCTTTACCACTAGATTATAAACTCAGAGCAGAAATTTTTGTCTGCCATATTCGTCATTTTAACCCCAGCACTTGGAACAATGCTTCAAACATAATAGGGTCTACTAAGCAGAAATTCAATAATTAGTGAATGAATAAATAATTCTTCCACACAATGGAACAAAATACCACCATTAAAAATGGTGTGAAGATCAACATTCTAAACCCTCCCCACTCAGTGTTGTAGCAGTTACAGTCTTAAAACTTATTTATATCATGTTCTTACTAGTTGAAAGCTACATTGCTAGGTTCTGCGGAGTATATGGAAAGAGAGAGAAAGAAGGGTGCTGCATCTAAGCACTTACTTCCTTGGTAACTCTTAGAAACATAAAAAGAGAAGTGAAAGAAGCAGAAAATTAAAGATGGCAGCATCTTAGCCCTCTAGGATATCACTAGGATGTCACTAGCGTTAACTGCATCTGGAATACAAAATATGCTATGTATGTATTGTCCTACATTTTGTCAATTGTTTTATTATTGCTTTTGCAAAATTCCAGAATATTTGGTTATTACATGTTTTCTCAATGAATTATCATTAAAAATCCAACTGCTATCATTTGAAGACAGCTGAAAAAAATGTTAAACTATAAAATATTAGGAACCACCATTAATGGACCTACAGCCTTTTACCAGAGTAACTGTGCATTGGGGAAAAGGAAATGATCAGATATTTTGGGAATTTTTAGACACTGGCTCAGAAGTGACATTAATTCCAGGAGACCCAAAACGTCACTCTAGTCCACCAGTCAGAGTTGGGCCTTATGGAGGTCAGGTGATTGATGGAGTTTTAGCTCAGGTCCGTTTCACAGTGTGTCCAGTGGGTACCTGGACCCATTCTGTGGTTATTTCCCCAATTCCAGAATGCATAATTGGAATAGATATACTCAGTAACTGGCAGAATCCCCACACTGGATCCCTGACTTGTGGAGTGAGGGCTATTATGGTTGGAAAGGCCAAGTGGAAGCCATTAGAACTGCTTGTACCTAGCAAAATAGTAAATCAAAAGCAATACTGGATTCCTGGAGGGATTGCAGAGATTAGTTCCACCATCAGGATCTGAAGGATGCCGGGGTGGTGATTCCCACCACATACCCATTCAACGCTCCTACATGGCCTGTGCAGAAAACAGATGGATCCTGGAGGATGACAGTAGATTATCATAAACTTAGCCAGGTGGTGACTCCAATTGCAGCTACTGTCCCAGACGTGGTATCACTGCTTGAGCAAATCAACACATCCCCTGGTACCTAGTATGAAGCTGTTGATCTGGCAAATGCTTTTTTTCTCAATTGCCATTAGTAAGGACCACCAGAAACAGTTTGCTTTCAGCTGGCAAGGCCAGCAGTATACCTTCACTGTCCTACCTCAGGGGTATATCAACTCTCCAGCCATGATGGAGTTTCATTCAAAGGCCATGACTACTGACATTAAGCAGATCACTTTGGAATGTAGAAGACACCCTGGAATGTAGGAGATAAGAGCCTAGTCTCAAGATAATGAGATAGGATCTTATAGTAGCTGGGTAGGGAAACATCCTGAGCAACTATTGAGTACTTTGTATGATAAATAAGATTTACAATGTCTGTGAATTGCAGGAATGAAAAGAGGAACTGAGCCATTAACCTTTAAGACTTCCTGATTTTAGTAAAATGTAAACTGTCAAGAATCTATTGTCTTTGTATATGCACATATATATATTTTCTTTGTTCTAAAGCCAAAATAAAAGCCACACTTTATGATGTGGCTGGGCTCTTCTCTTCAGATGGGATGGAGGGTCCCCTGATCCCAGTTTTTTCTTTTCTTTGTCTCTTTCTTTCTCATCCGCAGCACCGTTTTCACTGACCCAGTTCCTGAATGCCAACACAGCCTTATGTCACAATATTGTCCGCAGGGACCTTAATCATCTATTCCTCCCCCAAGACATCACACTGGTCCATTATATTGATGATATCATGTTGATAGGACCTAGTGAGCAAGAAGTAGCAAAGACTCTAGACTTATTGGTAAGGCATTTGTGTGAGAGAAGATGGGAGATAAATCCAACAAAAATACAGGGCCCTTTCACTTCAGTGAAATTTCTACGTGTCCAGTGGTGTGCAGCATGTCAAGATATGCCTTCTAAAGTGAAAGATAAGCTGTTGACCAAAAAGGAGGCAAAAAGTTGGTCTTCTCAGATTTTGGAGACAAACACATTCCTCATTTGGGTGTGCTACTCTGGCCCATTTACCGAGTGACCAGAAAAGCTGCTAGTTTTGATTGGGGATTGGAACAAGAGGAGGCTGTGTATGCTCTAAATCAGCATCCACTCTATGGTGCTGTTTCTCCCATAACCAGGATTCATGGGTCCAGAAATCAAGGGGTGGAAATGGGAGTGGCACCACTCATTATTACCTCTAGTGACCCACTAGGAAAATTTTTGCTTTCTGTTCTTGCAACCTTTAGCTCTGCTTGTCTACAGGTTTTAGTCCCAAAAGGAGGAGTGCTCCCACCAGGAAATACAACAATGATTCCATTGAACTGGAAGTTATGACTGCCACCTGGCCACTTTGGGCTCCTCTTACCTGTGAATCAACAGGCAAAGAAGGGAATTACTGTACTGGCTACTATCAAGGGGAAATAAGACTACATCTACATAATGGGGGTAAAGAAGAGTTTGCCTGGAATACAGGAGAATCTTCTAGGGCATCTCCTAGTACTGCCATGCCCTGTGATTAAAGTCAATGGAAAATTGCAACAACCCAATTCAAGCATGACTAATAATGGCCCAGAATCTTCAAGAATGAAAGTTTGGGTCACCCCACCAGGCAAAGAATCACAGCTAGCTGAAGTGCTTGCTGAGAGTAATGGGAACACGGAATGCAGAAGAACATAGTGATAAAATATGAACTTTGACCACATGACCAGTTACAGAAAAAAGGACTGTAATACTCATGAATCTTTCTTCCTTGTTTCATTATGAGTATGATTGTATATGTACACAAAACGAATTTCTTTTTTTTCTTCCCCAACCTTTTCCCCCACCATATGAAAAGTTGTAATGGTTTCATGTCATAATATTTAAGGATGTCAAGTTTAAGAGTGACTATTACCCAAGGACTTGCTCCCTATTCTGTAGGGAATTAATGTGTTTCCAGTTGTATGCAGGAGAGTTGAACATTGTTAGGTGGAAATATATATGTATGCATGTCTGTTATTGCTTTTACTTAGAGACTAAGTATGGTTTAAGGTAATGTGTACAGTTGCCAAGTTGACAAGGGGTGGACTGTGATGGTTAGGCTAATGTGTCAACTCAGGCAGGTAATTGTATCCAGTTGTTTGGTCAAGCAAGCATGGGGCTAATTGTAATACAAGGACATTTATAGACTTCAGTCACCAGTGAGTTTACTGCATAGATAGCTGATTTCCTCTACATCAATCAGAGAGATTGCCATCAGCAATGAGTGATGCTTTATCCAATCAGTTAATGCCTTAAAAGGGGAAGTAATTTCAGCATTCAGAGAGAATTTCCCAGCTTGTCTTTGGACAGCCAATGTCTCCCAGAAACTCATCAAGGACCTTCATTGGATTTTCATCAGAGCCCCTGGTTTGCAGCCTGCCTGCGGAACCTGGACTTGTGCATCCCCGTGGTCACATGAGAGACTATTATAACAGCTCATATTATTGACAGATATCTCCTGTTGATTCTGTTTCCCTAGAGAATCCTGACTAATACACCAGGGGATGCGGAGTGGGGAGAAAGGGGAGTTGTTGCCTCATAGGTATATCCTGTTTGTAAGTTTTAGAAGTTTTTTTAATAAAAAATAATTTTTAAAAAACTCAAAAGTATTTTTAATCCTTTGCCTTTCAAATCTTATACAAGTCACATGTCTGTGGACTGCAGTCAGGCTTCTAGGACCACCAATTTGTCATCCGTATGAGTATAATATATTAAATATCATCCTTCCTTACTACCATGATCTTTAATACTTTTTGGAACCTTGACATCTCACAGGATCTTAAATATCAGCCTTCATACAATCAGGAAAAGCTTAAAAATACAAGGCTAAGAGCTTATGAAATCTTCCCCATTGTCTGGCTGTGAGTCTCAGGCCTGTCCAGCTTCTGTAGAGATTTGCTAGCATCAACCATCCTCAACATCAACTGGCAGGGCAGCATCACCAGTAACAAGCTTCTGGAACCAGCCAGTTCCATGGCAGCCAAGCTCAGTTGGCTGCATCCCAGCTCTGCAGGGTGTTTGAACATGTTGGCATGATGGATAACAGCAGGGTAGTTGAACACTCTGAACTCTGAGCAGAAGAGAGGTGACCACAGGCCAAAGAAACCCTACAGAGACCAGCCAAGAAGAACATCAAGCTTATATGTGGGCTTACCATACTTTATGCAACACTGCAAGAAGAAATGACTTCTCTGGGGATAAGGTATGGGCACCCTGGGAAAGGTGGATAAGAGCTCATGTTCATTTCCATTCCTCAGTTTCATCCTGGCAGGCCCATACATTTAATAGATGACAAATGTTTGCTCCCATCCAGGTCTCATTATTTTGTTCTGAAAAATAATATCTCCTGGGAAATGGATGTGGCTAAGCAATTGGGCTCCTGTCTACCATATAGGAGGTCCAGGGTTCGATTCTTGGGGCCTCCTGGTGAAGGGGAAGCTGGCCCACATGGCAAACTGGCCTGAGCAGAGAACTGGCTCATGCAGAGTGCTGGCCCACACAGGAGTGCTGGTCCACATGGAGTGCTGGCCCACGTGGAGAGCTGGTGCAGCAAGATGACAAAACAAAAAGAGACACAGAAGAGAAACAATAAGAGAAACAGCAGACCAGGGAGCTAAGGTGGCGCAAGAGATTGAGTGCCTCTCTCCCACTCTGGAAGGTCCCAAGATCAGTTCTCGGGTGCTGCCAAAGGAGAAGACAAGCAGACACAGAAGAACACAGAGAGAGCAGACAGCAAGCACAAAACAATGGGGGGGGGTATAGAAATAAATAAATCTTTAAAAATAAATAAATAATACCTCCCTTTACCCACCCAAGAACAAGGAAGTGATGAATTAATTGGATACCACAAATTCAGTCATACTACCTATTACCTAGTACCTAATTTAGCTCACTTAAGCATATCACTGAAAAACAGGAACATTTGCTTAAAACCCATGAAATGAACCAGGAAATCCCATCGTCTTTTCTATATGGTCTGCTTTTGTGCATGCTTCCAATGTGAATTACCGAACTATTAATTTACCAGTATGTAACTTAAATTATTAATATGCATATGGTAGACTATATTTCATACGGCTCTTATGCAAGAACTTTAAAGAGCATGGTGATTTTAAAGTCATCAGAACAAAATTTTTTAAGTAGAGGCTGGCTGACCGTCTGTTAGGTAAAGATCTCCAGAAGTTGACATTTTAATGTATTAAGACATATAAAATATATCATGCTAGGCTAGATGTGCCATAAATTTACCATTACCCATATTATGAACAATGTCATGGTATTTACATTTCTGAAGTAAAAAAACAAAACAAAACAAAAAAACAACATAAAAACAAATAAAATTCAAATTATTTTATTTTTACTTTGAAATATGTGGTGAGATATTTCATAAAGCTCCTTTATTGATAATAAGTGCTACTCTAAACACTTTACATCTACTATCTCTTTTATTCCTTACATTAACCCAATGACAGAGATACTGAGGCTTAAAAGGATTAAGCAACTTCTCAAGGTCACTCAGCTAATAAGCAGCAGAGCAAAGACTTGAACCTGCCTTGGTGGCTTTCTGACTCCAAAGCCCATGCACCTAGACACTAACTACATGGCTTCCCTTTAGCTCCCTTATTTCCTTACTTGTAGGCAACAATGAACTTACTTTTGTTGCTAGAGTTTATTCTGTTGAATGTGGGGAGGTGGTTGTCTGAAGACTGCTGGCAGACTGAGGGAAACTAATTGAGTTTTAAAATGTGAATGAACAAAGTTGGCAGGGCTCTGTGAAAATAGGTATAGGCTTGCTGCTACCACTGCAAATGGGTTCAATATTTTCAAAAGCTATCTATGTGAGTGTAAATATTCTTGCTGCCCTGATGTTGTGATAATCAGGGTAGGCAAAACATTCACTATATTAGAAACCATACATGTGTCCCCAGACCTAGTTTTTCTCCCTAGGTCTGGTTTTTAGAATGTTGGTGATAAACTAAGCCTGATTTATTATATGACCATCCTGTATGGGAAAGTACTGTAACTCTAGGTATTTTTGGTCAATCTTAAGAGATATAGCAGGGGGGCGGATGTGGCTCAAATGGTTGGGCTTCCGTCTCCCATATGGGGGGATCTGGATTCGATCCCCAGGACCTCCCGGTAAAAAGAAAAAAAGAAAAATATAGAAGGCACAGGGGCCACCAGGCCCCGTGTGCAGGTGCGCCGCCAGGCCCTGCGAGCAGGTGAGCTTCCCAGACTCTGCGGGCAGGTGTGCCACCAGGCCCTGCAACCGAGTGAGACCCCAGGCCCTGCGGGTGGGTGAGCCCCCAAGGCCCCGCATGTGGGTGCGCTGTCAGGCCCCACGAGCCACGCAGCAAGATGATGACGGAACAGGAGAGTGACACAAGGGAGAGCCAAGACAAGATGCGCCAAAAAACCCGGAACTAAGGAGGTGCAGGCGGTAGGATGCCTCTCTCCAACATGGGAGGTTCCAAGGATCGAATCCCAGTGAAGACAGGAGGAGAAGGATGAGAAGAGAGGGCAGGAAACAGACACAGAGAGTTACCCAGCGAATGGACACAAAAATATCAAAAACGGGAGGAGGGGTAAAAATGGATAAAAGTAAATAAATAAATAAGTCCTTTAAAAAAATGTTTAGGGGAGTAAGATAAGGACTATAGTTAGTAGTAATACTTTGATGATGCTCTTTCATAAGTTGTTAACAAATGTTTCACAACAATGCAAAGTATTTGTGGTGGGGTGATGTGTGAGAGCTCTGTATGATGTTATGCATGTTTGTTTTGTAAGTTCACAATGTTTACTGAATACTTATTGTTTATGTATGTTCATGTATGAATAATATACTTCAATAAATTGTGTTGTTTTTTTTTTAAAGCTGTCTATCTGATAACATGGAATGAGAGCTATAAAATCTTTCTTACCCTTTGAATAAGTAATTACAAACTTTGGAGTATACCCCAAGGAAATAAAACAAAAGAAAAAGATAATTTGTTCAAAGATGTTCGTTCAGAGCCTATTTATGTTAGTGAAAAACTGGAAACAACCCAAATTCCCAGTAATAGGGCAATGCCTAAGCAAGTTAAACTAGACTATCTACAAAAAGAAAAAGAAAAAGAAAGGAAGAAAACACTAATCACTAAAAATGGCAAATGTAGCCTACAGTCATTGTGGACATTCATGTAAGAAGCGACTTTAAGTTAAAAAGCAGAATATAAATTAGTATAAGCATTTTACAACCAAGTAAAACAGTATATACATTAACGATAACAAGAGAATTCTGCATTTATAAAGAAGTATAGCCTGCCCCCTTTTTTTTCAAGGTACTGGGGCCAGAGATTGAACCCAGGACTTTGTATGTGGGAAGCCAGCTTTCAACCACTGAGCCACATCGGCTTCCCTGAGTTGGTTCCTTAGCTTGTTTGCTTGTTGTCTGTTTTTCCTTTGCTTTCAGGAGCCACCAGACACTGAAACCGAGACCTCCCATGTGGGAAATAGGAGCTCAACCGCCTGAGCCACATCTGCTCCAATAGCTCCCTTTATATTGTCTTAATCCTAACAACAGGAAATTACCTGGCATATAGATTGAGCTTAATAAAAACTTACAGACTCCAATTATACAGAGGTAATTTTTTAAACATAAAATTGATAGCATCTCGTATGTGTTAATGTTCTGTCAGTAAAAGCTAATCTTTTAAGAGGACTTATTATGCGCTAAGGCACTCTTCCATGTTCTTTACCATCTCTTCTCATTTAATCCCCCAGGAGCACTATGAGATAGGTACCATTATTATCATCCCTTCCCTCAGAGGAAGCAACTGGCCACAAGGAAGTGCCCCAGGTCTTGCCCAAGGCCACACAGGTCATGGCAGAGATGGAATTTCAACCCAGGTAGACACTTTATATGGCCCATGTGCAGTCATTAGGCCACACTGTTTTCATTTATTCGGAAGAAGTATCTAGATTTGTTTTTTCTATTAGTCATTTCTAGATTTTGTTTTCTGCTTTTTTCTTCACCACTCCTATTTTGTTTATAATATGTAGAATTCTTGAAGGAAAGAATAATAACCAGATTCAACAGCTGTTGAGAAAAATACTCTCTACCTAGTGTCACTGGCATGAACACAATCTACCTGTCATAACTGGTATGCCTTCTTCCAAGAAATGAGACAGGCGTAGGGTTTTTTAATCAGATGAGGAAATTCTAGAGACTGGAAGATAAAATGCTACTGTAGGCACATCAGATAGCCATAGAAGCAAAAGAACGTAAAATTTGGAGCAAGGAAATATTCAAATGAAATTGAATATAAGAAATAAGGTGCCTGGGGTTAGCTGACAAATACAGGATAATATTTTTAAACTCTTTGGAAAATATTAGTTTAAAAAGAAAAATTTTTGTTTTACAGTTATCTAGTTTCTTATATTTTATAAAGTACTTTTCATTTATGATCTTAATCCATTCTCATGACATAGAAGGGTGGAGAGTGTAGTTGACAGATAGTGAAACTGAGAGTCAGATCTTAAATGGATCACACAAAGCAGGCTGCTTGTCATTAATAAGCTGGGACTTGGTCCCAGGTCCTAGTTTTTGATAGAACTGAACATTGATGCTATTCAAAATAGGTACAAAGCCATGTGCAAACCTTGCCTTTAAATCATTCAGAGCTCATGAAGCCTTATCTCATAAACGCCCTGAGAAAAGTCTAGAAAACAAATCTATTATAAATGGAATCAAGGATAAGAACTACTTAAATAACAGGATCCTTTTAAATGAAGGAGGCAGAGTGAAGGCAGGACTACCATCTGTATATAAACTGAACTGTTTGGGGAATGTCCTGAATACGTAGTTGTTGCTTGGAAAGACACAAAACCTAAATCCTTTTCTCTAAATCATTATGAGAGGCATGTCATCACAGGTGTCTGTCTAGGGTACAACATGCACAAAATGAAATTTTTATCTTATCTGTACATTCCATGGAAATATTTGCATAGTGAGTGAGGTGGCCTATATTTATAAATGTTTCCAAACGTCCTTTCCTTCTCACTTGGTTCTGTCTGGTAGAGGTCAGCCCAAATGCCACCTCTTCCAAGAAACCTGTTCAGATCCTCCAAGTGAGAATAACCCTCCCTTTCTTAGACACTCATAGCATGTCCTAGAACATCTTATTGCTGATTCTTGTCTCCAGCCTTGTGCAGTTCCTAGAAGACATAACATGTGAGGGATTTATCTTTGTGCCCCTATCACCCCCAACATAAGCACTTCACACACTGTAGTAGTTTATTGAATTGGTAAGAATCTGTCCAAAGTCCAAGCACGCTATGAGAGTTTATAACCTTTATTGGGATGACCTCAATAAAGGACTCTCTTCATTGAAAAATATTCTTGTTTCCTTATAATCATATTTTACGTTGAACTTTTGTACCAGAACATTTGAACTGCTTGAATATATTAGTAATTAGCACTGGCAAATAGTAACCTTATATCCAGAAGGTTAAATTATAGAGTGGATTTTTTATTCCAATAGGAGTATGAAAGTCATCAAACCTAAAGTAACCGGAGATTTGCTTTTACCACAAATTTTATACCTGTTCCACCACATTCTATTCAATATGAAGTTCAGAGTTTCAAAGCCAGAACTTCAGGTCCATGGGTCTCTCTTTTAATATAAACTGGTGAGAGAACTTAAAATTTCAGAGTAAAAAATACTTCTACCAAGGTCAACTTCTCTTCAGGGACAAAAATAATGCTCTTTTTATTAGCAGTTTGGAATAACAATTAAATTAAATTCATTTTATTGAGGGCTTTACAAAAGAACTGAGAAAACAATTCTTCCTAATAGTTATGATAATACAAGAGAAAGTGCTGAGTTTCCAAAACACAGTAATTCCTATCTTCCCTTGGGCCATGGGTGGTAGTTGTTAAGACCCTCAATTAAAAAGTTTATATATAAGGAAAATAAAGACCAAGGAATAACAAGAATACTATTGAGGCTTGTAATGAAAAGGAAGCTAAGAAAAAGATGAAGTAATTATTTTCAATTGTACTACATTTTATGAAATATCAAAAATCTCCCAGTACATTTTGTATAACATGAACAAAGAGCTCTTTGATCCATGAATGGGCTAATCAAAAATCTATTCACATAATTCCTATCCTTTTCAGGGAGACTAGCAATCAATGATCAAGAAAGAAACTACAAGACACAAAAGGCATGCAATCTTACTTTTTCATCATCTTCAGTAAATGGAGCACCTTCGGGAATCTTATTTATCGCTTGGGCCACGCCGATAATCTCACCATCACTGCTTCGGATAGGCATGCACAACAGTGATTTTGTCTTATATCCAGTTAGCTTATCAATTTCGTCATTGAATCTTCGATCCTAAAAATAAGACAAAGAAAGCATTAACTGCATGTACATCTTCATCAGGGAGAAGAGAGAAGTATATTTCTGTATATGAAAACTTATCACTGGGAACTTTTCCCCCACTGAATTTCATTCACAATAACAGATCTGATTTCATGTTGGATTCACTAAATGAGTATAAATGATAATAAATGACCAAATAGATGTTTATCATGGTAAATGAAGATGAAAACTTTAAATCTGACTACAATATATCAAAACTGGCACAGGGGCAAGCGTTTTTAAGGGAATCCCACATTATTCTATTTATTAAAATGTGTTATTTCACAAAGACAACTGGATATAAAACATTGTATAGAAAAATACATAATAATATATTAAAATACTATGAAAAATATGCAGAAAAACACTGTCTTATTTCTGGCCAAGATGATCCTGTGAAAAAAGAACCTAAGAATCTATAGTGATACTTCAAAAATACTACCAAAAAAAGTGAGGTGGAGGATAAAAAGCTTCTTTATAGAATGCCAGCTAATAAATGTAGGAGGAATGATAGAATTATATAATCTCTATTCTGCAACTACCAATATAATAATAGATGCAAGCAAGGATCATCAATGGATACCAATATCATTGAGTGAAAGTTTGTTTTTAAACAGGATGTTCACACAGTCTCAAACTATCACCCTCAAAATTCCTTATTAATTACAAAGGGGAAAATGTGTCTTTACAATCGGAAGATCTGGTGGACACTCCCTTAAACAAGTAATCAAACTTAACATCACCATTAATGAGACAAAATAGCATAATGTACCTTCTGATGTGAGGCAAAGGAAAGGATACAACATCAGCAATGGAGTATTTCTGTCATATGTGTACCATGAATCTAATTATTCAAGGGGAAAAAAATCAAGACAAACACAGATTATTGGTCATTCTATCAGAAGACTGACCTGAAGACTTCAAAAATGTTGATGTCATGAGAGACAAAAAGTAAAGATAAAATAAAGCCATGGGGCTATGCTAGTTTAAAGGAGACTTAAGAGACCTGAAAAACAAACAAATGTGTGACCCTTCACTGGAAACTGTATCCAAAACTATAAATTCATAATGGACAATTCAGGTAAAATTGGAGAAAGTTGAACGTGGACTTTATGTTAGATAATATCATTGTATCAATATAAACTCTCTTGGGCGTGGTAGTGGTATTGTAATCATGTAGAAGAATGCTTTTGTTTTTAGGCTATATACACTAGAGTATTTTGGGGTGAATTGTGATTATACCTTGAACTTACTTTCAAATGGAAAAGAAAGAGAGAGAGAAAGGGAAGGAGGGAAGGAGGGAAGGAAGGAAGGAAGGAAGGAAGGAGGGAGGGAGGGAGGGAGGGAGGGAGGGAGGGAGGAGAAGGGAAGGGAAGGAAAGGAAAAGAAAAGAAAACAAAAGAAAACAAAAGAAAGAAAAGGAAAGGAAAGATTGCTCCTATGATGACTTGAGTTGTGTGCCCGAGATTTAGAAAAGTTCTTGGTCTTAGTCCACATTCTTATGAGTATGAATCCATTGTCAATAGGATCTCTCAAAGATGCTATTTCAGTTAAGGTGTGGTCCACTGAATGTGGTTGGGTCTTAATTACTAGAGTCCTTAAAAGCAGAAATTCTGTAATAATGAGAGAGCCATGGGAGGGGCCAGAAGCTGGAAGTCAATGGAACCCAGAAGAAAAAGAAGAAGACATCACCATGTGACAGGTAACACAAGGATTGCTGACCCTTGAATGACATCAAGAATGCTACTCACCAACTAGCAATGCAACTGGAAAAAGACCTTGACCAAAAGGGAGAAAAGGTAAAGACAAATGAGTTTATATAGCTAAGAGAATTCAAAGCAAGTCGGGAGGTCATTCCAGAGGTTACACTTATGCACGTCTCAGCAGGATCTCATTGACTGCCAAAGTAGATACTACCCCCAAATAGCGGGGCTCTTGAGGGCTCTGGAGACATCCAGACACTATAGTCAGGGCAGGTAGCTCAGGAGTTTGGTGCCTTGCCAGTGGGCCCTACTTTGGAATTTATGCTCCCGAGAGTGACAGAGTTGGACTCAGTTGTAATGAAAAGGAACACATGGCTCTTCTGTTCTTCTATTTGAACCTATAATTAATACTAGAGTTCGTAGGTGCATGTCCAAGAGACTTAAATCTTTGGGCTGTCCATGTGCCAGCTGGGTCTTGAATCGCAATGGAGTTGCAACACCTACTCTCCAGTTCATTGGTTTCACCCAGGACAACTAACAAGGAGGTGATGATGGACAACTACCATACCAAGGAACCAAGAGAGTCTACAACTGCAAGCAAGAGAGTCCCATCCATCAGCCCTAATGGATCACAGACCCCTCTCAATTAGAGGTGGAGTGGACATCACCATCCCAGAATCCTCAGGATTGGGGAATGAACTATGGACTAAATTAGACTTACTGGTATTCTACTATAGACTTATTGTGATTCTAGCAATGGAAGAAATTACATCATTGATGTGGAGGCAGTGGTTACTGGAGGTTCTGAGGACAGGAAGAAGGAAAAACAAGTGTTATGCAGGGGCATTTTCGGGACTTGGGAATTGTCCTGAATGACATTGCAACGACAGGCCATTATAAATCTTGCCATAATCTACAGAATTGGGTGGGAGAGAGTGTAAACCACAAGGTAAACTTTAATCTATGCTTAGTGGCAATGCTTCAAAATGTGTTCATCAATTGCAATGAATGTACCTCACTAATGAAGGATGTTGTTAATGTGGGAAGTATGGGAGGTGTGGGGAGAGGGGCATATGGGAATCCCCTATATTTTTTTATGTGACATTTGTATAATCTAAGTATCTTTTAAAAAATAAAATTTAAAAATTTTTTAAAAAGAATGCTACCGACCCCAGAAGGAAGCAAGACTTCTAGGCTCTGAAACCCTGAGCCAATAAATTCCTACTGTTAAGCCAACCCATTGTGTGGTATTTGTCATAGCAGCCAGGAAAGTAAGACAGCTCCTGTGAGGATAACAAGAACTAAAAATGCTCCAAGGAAGAGGATAAACTGGATAAGGGTCACTGCTTCAAGCCAGAGGTTAGAATGAGGCTTCTCCCAATGCCCTCTACACCCCCTTGTTAAAGGAGGCTTAGCAAGAACAAAGCACTATGGCCTAGACCATCCATGATCTAGAGCAATGAATTTTAGATAAAATTTAGATAGCAAAGTGTGGAGGGAAGCTGATGGCTGAGAAGGTGATAGATAGTCTCAAGATCAAAAACTGCAACTGGTCTCCTGCTGGCCTTCTGACTAGGTCTGTGGTATCTCCAATATCACCAGAGGCCAGGAGTCCCTAAATGCCATTGTAAAGTCTGGCTCTGGTCTGGGAATCCATGGAGACAACTCCAAAACCTTTAGCTGGGAGGCGAGAGCACAGAAGAAGAGAGAGATGCTAAAACCCAAACAAAATTAAATCTCCTGCTCAAAATGAGCTTATAACCAAATATTTAGTGAAGCATTAATTTATATTAATTTCAAAAAAATAATTTACTGAAGAACTGTGTCAGGACATGGGCTGGGAGATACAGCAGGAAACAAAAGAGGCATCACCTCTGCCTTCATGGAACTTGCAATCTAGTAGGTAAGGCAGACAACATATAAATGTATAATTAAATATTGTGGTAAGTGATATCAAGGAACAAAACAAGGTTCCATGAGAGGGACAAAAGGGGGGACTCTCTTTTATGGGAGCCAAAGAAGTTCACTCTGAAAACAGGACAAGTAAGCAGAGACTCGAATCATGAGTAGAAATTTTCCAGACAAAGAGTGGTGGGAAGGACTCTCCAGGAAGATGGAACAATACATGTGAAGGTCCTGAAGCAGGAAAAAAGCATAGCAAGTTTCAAGAACTCAAAGGTCCTCATGGCTAGAGCATAGGGAGCCAAAGGGAGAGTGGAAAAGGGACGTAGGTGCCAGATGATGCCAGGTCTTACAGGCCTGGAAAGGAGTTCTGTTTGATCTTAAATACAGTGGAAAATCATTTGGAGATCTTTGAAACAGAAGAATGGCATAATTCACTATCTAGCCTTTCATGCTCTCCGAAATTATCTTATCAGTTTATTTGTTCTCTCCCCACTAGAATATAAGATTCAAGGTAGCAGAGGTTTGTCTGTCCTGTTTATTATTGCATCTTGGTTTATTGTAGGTGTTCAATAAAATATTTTTGAGTAATAGTTTATAGTTTTAAAAGATTTCACTGCAATTATGCAAAATATAGAAAAGTTGAAGGGGCCTTAAGGTCCTGCACTTCACTCCTTAGCATAGACTTAGAGACACTTTTGCACACGTACAGAAGAGAGATACACAAATATTTACTGCAACGTTGATTATAAAAGGAAAAAAATGGAAACCACCTGGATGTTGACCAATAATAAAATGGATAAATAAATTACAATCTATTGATAAATAGGCTACAGCAGTTTGAGTGAATAAACCAGAGCTACATTTATCAACATGAATATCAAAAATACAATGTTAAGTGAAGTAAACAAGCCCTAGTCTGATACCATTTATATATCATAACCAATATTTTAAAACAATACTAAATATCTTAAGGTATCCACAAATATTTAGCAAAAGTATAAAAGCATGGACAGGAATAATGAGTGCTAAATTTATATTAGTGTTACCTCTGGGGAGGAAGGGAGGCAATGGCATCAGAGAGCGGTACACAGGAGGCTTCAACTCTAAAAATAAAGTTTTATTTCTTAAAAAGAAAACTATATGAAGCAAATATAGTATAACATTAAGATTTTATAAACCTGGTTTGTCTATTGTCTAAACTTTTGAAATATTTTAATGAAAAATATGATCATTCTTAAAATATTAAGACCTTTGTGGAGGATGATACAAAATTAGAATAGAAGACATCAGTTAGGAAGACATTTTAGTGGTCCAGGTGAGACATGAGCACAATCTGGGCTAAGATAAAGGCAAGTGTGGTAAAGAGAAGTAGAGAGATATGTTGGAGGTAGAATCTACAGTACTTCCTAATGGATTGTTTGGTGGGGGTAGGGTGGAGAGAAGAAGCCCCAGGTTTTAATTTGAGAAATTTTGTGGATGCAAGTGTCATTTATTGGATGGGGAGATTGAGATGAAGGTGAAAATTTGCATATGAAGAGAGTCAAGGAAGTTGATAAATAAGTTTATTAAAGTCAAATACATCATTGGACCTAAATTAGTGGTTCTCCACCCTGGCTGAGAATTACCTAAGTAGCTTTCCAAAACTACCAATGCCTGAGTGCCATTCCATCACAAGTTGAATCAATCAATTCCAGGCATACGTATTTTTTCCAAAAGTTCCCCAGGTGATTCTCACATGAATCCAGGGTTAAGAACCATTGGCCTAAATGATAAAGGGCTTAGTCATTGATGAGGGAAAGCCTTATAATAGGGAAAAAGACAGTGACACATATTCTGGTGGTTGCATATCAGGGTGAAGGCCATGTTGGACTGGACTCAAAAATCCACTCTGAAGTAGGTGTAGCCTGTCTATTCTTACCTTTATGATAATCTGAGTCTCCTGAGAAGGGTCTCATCCACTGAGGCCCAACTCTGAGCAAATCAACACCAAGGCTATGGGGTATCCATGGCCAAACTGTCCAAACCTACCTATAAACAATAGACAATGGGATACTTCGACATGACCAGTAATCATTAAAATGTTATAAATCCTCCCCTTCACCTCCCCAACTCTCTACACCTACCTAGCAACTTGAGGAGAAAAATAATTATGTTGATATATATGGTCATTAATAATCTTTCAATTTAAAAGCTGGGAAGAAAGATTTATTTCATTAAGTCTTAGTGGTTTTAAAAAACAATGCATCTTTGTTATGCATGTTTATTTTATAAGTTCACAGCTTTTACTATACACTTAATGTTTATGGATGTTCATATATGAATGATACACTTCAATAAAAATATATATTTTAAAAAATAATGCATCTTAAATCGTGCTTTATCCATGTCTTTCACTGAACTACTTAGAGGACAATTTTCACATCTAATGGGAGGTCAAAACTTGATGCAATTTTCCATTTTCTTAATGTATATTTATCTCTAGATTAATCTCTTGATTTAAAAAATCAAGAAAGCTGAGCATAAATTAATTGTAAGACATGAAAATTAGGGAAATAAGTAAGTAAAGGAATCTATCACTCTGATATTACAGAGAGAAGAATAGTTTAATAACAGAAGATGTTAAAGGGAAG